>LGRX02004625.1:0-19200 GCA_001247695.2 Cymbomonas tetramitiformis | reverse complement strand
GGGGGCGAAAGTCTGTCTCTCCATGACACCACCTCACCCCGAAGGCGTGAGGTGCCACGATGCAAGCCAGCAAAGCCGGGTCTAACATCCTACGGTGGGCTACACGGGCAAAGCCCTAAAAACAACAAGCATCATCGGAGACCCTAAGAGGTCTTTTTCAACCCAGCTAGTTTGGCTTCGCCGCGCTGGTCTATAGGTGCGTGCTCTAGGGGCGTATGCCCATGCATGAGCTGTGAAGATACCTACTCCCACATGCCAGCCGTGATTCTAGCCCCAACAATCGTTGGTGGATGGCGGCGGAGTACTCGAATGTGGATGCAGTCGAGCGCCTTTAGGATGTCGTCATCCAACGCCCACGCGGTGCGGTGTGACAATGCGTGGCATTACCAGAGTAAGTGCGGGGACGCGGGCACCCCGATGGGGGCGAAGGCGGAAAATGCGGTGTGCTCCTCCTCTGCACACGAGTGCGAAAGCAGAGAGGGAAAACGGCAGGTCGGGTGCTACAGCACCACCACACACCACCAGACAATGGTCAATGAACACGTAAGGTGGATGAAAGAGCGGAGAATGCCGCGGACGGAACTCGTTGCTGCCAAAGGTCTTGTCATTGGCGGAGGCGTTAGACTCGATGTTGGTGTATGGTGCATAAGCACCACCAGACACCACCAGACGATAGTCAGGTGAAGAATGCCGTCGATGTTCTCGGAGATATTCCAGGGCATTACGAACAGCGGCGAGGCGTGCACGTTGGCGCTCAGTGGCCATGGTTCCAGCGCAGACTGGATAATTCTGCGAAGGGAAATTATTAGGGTTCACAAGGGGAAACCCAACTTTTCGTAAAATGGACAATTCCAAGTGATGAAAGAGTCAATTTGGGGTAGATTTTGACGAGGAAGACGGTGGTGACGTCAAAAACGTCGTGCGACAAGCCAATTTTGCTGCTGTTGAGGTGCTGCTGGCCAGAGCGTAAAGTGAAATAGATGGGGACGACGTAGTCGAGAATGATGGTGATTAACGTGCGTTGCGCACGAAAAAGATTGGGCGTTGCGCTCAAACAAATAATAGCCGATGCCGTTGCAGCATGTACGGGGAGATGGCGGCGATGTGTAACGTTGCGTCACTGTGTCGGCCGGCTGGATGGGACGTAGTCGTAAATGGTGGTTGTAAGCGTGCGTTGCGCACGAAGAAAAGAAAATTGGGCGTTACGCTCAAACAAATAACTGTGGATGCTGTTGCAGCACGTTTGGGGGGAAGGCGCGAAGTAACGGTACGTGACTGCCGGCCGGTTGGATGAGTAGTGACGTTGCGTCACTGTATACCGCGTTGCGCGGGATCCGAATGAAAGCTAAAAAGAACGTGAGAAACCACCAGCTAGTGGTAACCCATAACCTGACAGGAAGTGTGAAATATATATATAGTGAATATATATATATGCACGCAGGCAAAGAAAGCTGTGCAGTGGCTCGCACGGGTTTCGCAGTCAAAAAGATGAGATAATAAAATAACTTGGGTGTTTTATTATCGCGGGTCGGCTGGCAAGATGCAAGTGACACCACAGGGCGAGGGGTGACACAGGAAGAGACAGTCACCCCCAGTTTATGGGGGGGCGAAAGTCTGTCTCTCCATGACAATCCTTAAATTAGGACCCTAACACATCCCCTTAGGGGCCCTAAGTGCTCCCTTACCGGTCTATAGGTTTTAATGTCCACTATGGACTCAAACCCAAACTCGAAATTTCAGGGTTTGCAGTGTAAAATATCGGTATGGTGATATAACAGGTGAAAATAGGTATATATTTGTGTGAGAATATATATAACTATTTCACTGCAACAGGAACTCAGAAGGCAGTGATGGTGAAACCGGTGATAACAAAGCTGATAGAAGGATTACGGAGTGAGCTTTCTAGCAGGTGAGTGCCATACGGTGACACACGACCAGTGACACACGCAGCAAGGGGTGATACTAGGAGAAGCTGGACCCCCATACAGTGGGGGGAGATTTCAGCTTCCCCGTGACACCACCTCACCCCGAAGGTGTGAGTGGCCATGCGAGAGCAAGGAAAACCCTAAGCCCTAACCCAATGTCAATTTAGTGTCCAGGCCGAGGGGGCCTTTTTCAACCCAGCTAGAAGCACATCCGTGCATGGGCGCTGCCTAGGCATCTAAGAGACATATAAACAGGCTAGGCGGGCTAGTCCCGCTCTACGGTCTTGGTACATCAAGGCAAGCATCTACAAGCCGCGACGTGATTGCGGAATGGCGGCGGCGGAGTTCTCGATTGCAGAAGTCCTCGAGCGCCACGAAAACGATGAATCAGCCAATGCCCACGCGGTGCCAAAGCCAAAAGCGGCCTGGCACCACCAGAGCGAATGCGTCGCTGAAGAGGGGATAGGGAGGTGGAAGGTGGAAAATGCGGTGAGGCTCCACTCTAACGCACATAAGTGCGAAAGCAGAGAGGAAAAGCGGCGGGATGAGGGCTGCAACACCACTAAACACCACCAGGCAGTGGCCAAGGGGCACGCAGGGTGGAGGGAAGAGTGGAGGATGCTGCGGGATGAGCTCGTAGTGGTCAAAGCTCATGTCGACGATGTGGTTGATGGACTCGATTTTGGTGTCTGGTGCATAAGCACCACCAGACACCACCAGATCGTAGTCAGGGGTAAGTTCTCGTAGTCGAATCACCCGCAGCGCGGAGGCAACTGCAGAAATGCGCGAACGCTGACGACACGAAGCCATGGCCGCTGTAAGCTGGAAAATCTGGAGCCCAACACTTAGGGTTCCCAAACGAAAACGTAACTTTCGCCAAAAATAACCAAATCGAACGATGAAAAAGTCAAATTGGGGTAGATTTTGACGAGGAACACGGCGGTGAGGTCAAAAAAGTCATACGGTAAACCAGTTACCCGGCAGCAGAGGCGCTGCTGGCCAGAGTGTTGAAGGACGTTGGGGAGACATGCCTAGAACGAAGTAGGATGCCAGAATTACGGCAAAAGTTGGAACGGATAAGAACGGATTTGAACGGCAAAGTAAACCACCATTCACAAACGGTAGGCGGAGTACTCGAACGGGCAAAGACGGTAACGGAGATGTCTTCACACCGCTGACGGATAAGAACGGCGCGCGGATTCCCAGTCACAGTCGGTAGGGTAAACCACGGTTAACGGAAGCGGCAAAGGGAACGGAGACGGAAAAATTGCCGCTGATACGGTTCGCAATTGAATTATGCTGCGATGTTGACGGTAAAAAAAAAGGTGTTGACGGTTTGTAGAATCGGACGAACCGAAGCGAGCCGAACCAACCGGAATCACCACTCACGTTAAGTGGGACCCATAACCTGATAGAACAGGTGAAAATAGGTATATATTTGTGTGAATATATATATAACTATTTCACTGCAACAGGAACTCAGAAGGCAGTGATGGTGAAACCGGTGATAACAAAGCTGATAGAAGGATTGCGGAGTGAGCTTTCTAGCAGGTGAGTGTCATACGGTGACACACGACCAGTGACACACGCAGCAAGGGGTGTCAGATATATAGTTGGGTGTGTATATATCGGATAACGGAGAATAAACCCTGAGTTAAGGGTTTCGATATCAGAACGGTAAAAGTCTCAGATTGATAAAAGAGATACACATAAATACTAACGGGTGTTTCCCGTCTACTGGTGACGGTCACCCAGCCTACTATAGGAAGTGACAGGTGACAGTCTTTACTGTTGGTGTGTCACATCCAGCACACCACCTAGGGTGGTGACCGGAGCTAGTAGTGAACGAAGCAAACAAACTCCCTACTCAACTTCAGGAGGAAACTGTAGCACAACTGGGGGCCTGTACTCTTGGTCAGGGCGGTCCCAGGTCACAACAAGATTGTCAGATACTGCTGTTACTTTGCTAAAACCCTAAACACAGCTCAAACTCGGAGAGCCCTTCTGCACATCTAGGAGGCTACACTACAGCTAACTCCCAGGCAGGCACGGCGTGACTAATTCTAGCCACTAGTGGTCTTCGGAGCTGTCTGCCCGGCTCGGAGCAGCGTGACTGTGAAGCAGTTGCCGGCCCCCGGGGCCGGTGATGAATCATTCGTAGAAGGAATTGACGGATTCTCGATCACGGGAGGCTGCAACGTACCAGGGTGCTGCCAAGTGCCGCCCGACGGTGGAGCCTCGTCATCTGAAGATGAAGCCGGCGACAGCGGAGGGCCGTCCACAAACAACTCGGCAGGCGGCGGCGGCCCGGGATGCCACGGCATCGGAGCCATGTAGAGTCCCTGCCGTCTCTGCTCCCGCCGTTGGCGACGAGGCGGGATGGCACACGGCATGTCTGGAATCATGTCAGCTGGCGAAGCCTCCGCAGCCGGGACTGCCGAGCCAGTGGACGTAGCACCACCGACCGGTGGACCCGTGCATGTGCGCGCACCGGCACCACCGACACCGGCAACGGCGTGCGGCGCGGCGGCGGCACAAATCATAAAGAGCGCGCACACCAAGGAGGAAGTGAGGAGAGACCTCGCGAACCTCGGAATGCCGTTCCCGCAGCCGTACCGTGGCCGCGGCGGTGCCACCGAGGCACCCTTGTCGTCATCGCCGCACGCGGCGTAAGCCGCGGGCTTGTAGTCGATCACGCGCTCCGGCGTCTCAACCGCGGAGAGCAAGTTCATGCTCGCGGCCGGCTCGTCGGGCGCCCCCAACGCAATTCCCGTACTCTCAATGAAATCGGCAAACGTGCGGGTGACGGGAGGGCAGAAGGGGTTCGGCGGACCGGTCCATTCCTCTTCGGACTCAACCGACGCGGGCGGGGAGTGCGCGGCCGGCTCCGACACCACCGGCAAGTCGGCAGTGAAGGTGTTGACGTTGAACGTGGAAGCTCCAGCCGCGTGTGCCATCTCAGAGAATTCGGCGACAGCGGACACGAGGACCTCACCGTCCTCCTCGCAGAACGAGCACGCCGAAAGATCGGTGAAGACCTCCGGCTTCCCGCCCGCAAGCATGCAGAGGGCGTCGAATTCCACGGGGTCGCCGTGGTCGATGGCGTGCTGGAACTTCGCGGCCAGCACGGAGTTCTCGGCCTCCTCGGCGAAGGCGAACGCCGAGAGCCCGGCCCTGCCCCCGTTCGGGCAGTCCCGGTGCCAATGCCTCGCTTTCCCCTTAGCACACACCTGATTTTGGCAGTACGGGATTGTCGCACCGCTCTCGCGGTGGAAGGCCACCTTCCGTGAGACGGACTGAGACCAATTCCCCCCTTTGGGGAGGGGCGAGGCTGCGAAACGGGTCTTGACCCGGCGGTCCGGTTTGTCCGCGCGAGGGGTAAACCCCCGCGGAGACGGTTCGGACCCGGCGGCGACGAGGAAGGTGGCCAATTGCCTCTTCAAGTCGAGTACCATTGTCCGTAAGTCCTCGATCTCACCCGCCGCACCTGACCCATCAACGCCCTTCTCCATGAAGTGCGTGCCGTGGGAGTACCGATGTGCGGATGCGGTGGCGGTGCCCGCCCGCACGTGCTCGCCGTAGCACTCCCGCACCCACTGCTGAATGGTGAGTAGGTCGTGGGCGGCTCGCTGGTCGTGAAGGAGCAAACGGGACACCACCGGTTGGTAGAAGGTGGCGTCGAGGGCTTTGATGAAAAGGGACTTCACGTCCTCGTCCTGGAGCGTTGATCTCGTCCTCGCTGCCTTGAGCGCGGCGTTGAAGTCCTCAATGGGTCCATGAGGGTCCACGCCCGCAGCGATGCGGACGGCAAACATGTCCGCTTGCCCCTGGAAGGGGTCCCCAACCGGGATCATCCGACGGGCGAACTCGAGCAGGACACGCTTACCGTCCGCTGGGAAGCTGGCGTGGGACGAGTCCAACCAGTCCGCTGCGGGCGACGAGGGGTCGATCAGCAGCTCGATCGTGGAGAAGAACAAATTGTTGGCCTCCACGCGGACGGCCAAAGTAGCGTCGTCCAGCGTGAAGAGCGGGAGGAAACCGGTGTCCTCAGTGACGTACGCCGCCTGCAGGGCAGAGACCATCCTCGTGAAGATGGCCGCCGCGTGGGGCTCCGCACCGGAAAATCTACCCTCCTTGCCGTCGAACAACTTGCGTTGGACGTGCTTCGCCACCTTCATGTCGAAGTGCTCCCGCTGTAGTGTGCGTACCGATGCCAAAAATGCGGCCCCCGCCGAATTAGCGGCCGGCTGTGCCGCTGGCGGGGTCGCGGGCGTGTTGGCATGCCTGGCAGCAACGGAGTCAAAAATTGTGCTTAATGTGCGGCGGCGATGCGCCATGCTAGCCGTCGATCTAGTAGAAGCAACCATGATGAAGAAGACTACAGGGGTGGAGTGAGGCAAGAAGACGTGGAAAAAAAAACGCGGTAGTCTCGGGCGGCCAAGAAATGTGGTGGGTCGTCGATACGGCTGCCGTGAGAGAGCAGAAATTCTGAGAAGTCGTGTGGTAGATGGCGGCCGATACGAAACGGTGTGGTGACCAACCAGGATGCGTAAACCAACCCAACGTTAAATCCCGTAGAAAAGATGTCCTCAAAGGCCTACAGCTAGCCGTAAATCAACCCATAATGGCTATTACCCTTCGGGTGGCTTAAGCCACCCTAACAGCGATTTAGGGTGGCTTAAGCCACCTTAACGTTTTCAATTATTGCGGGAGCTATCGGTACCGGAAACTAGATTTTTAAGCTCAAAATGACGGCGACAATGTCTTCTTTTAGACACTATATGCACTATTCGGCGAGCCCAAGTTCCCGGTGAGCAATTTTGGGAAGTATCCAAGAGGGTGCAACATTTAGTGAAATTTGAGCGATTTTCCCGGTTTTTGCATACCCATGCTACTTCAACCGAGATTTTGAGGGTCAAGATGACCTCGGATCAAACTTTTGGCAACACACTGCAGAAAGAGCAGCTCGAGATCTTGACATCATAGGTCTCCAAATTTTGAAAAGCGCCTTCGAGGAAGCCCCCGTGAGCTAATTGGCTTAAGGTGGCTTAAGCCATCTTAAGGAAAATTGGGAAATACCCACCCTACTTCAACCGAGATTTTGAGGGTCAAGATGAACTCAGATCAAACTTTTGATAAGACACTGCAGAAAGAGCAGCTCAAGATCTTGACGACACAGGTCTCCAAATTTTGAAAGCACCGCCGAGGAAGCCCCAATGAGCTCTTCAAGTTAAGGTGGCTTAAGCCACCTTAAGCTGCGGGTAATAGGCAATAAAACTTAGGCCATACCCGCGACTGCCGGCACTTCCACGCGCGGAGCGCCTCACTCCATCCCAAGCGTCCGGCTTTAGCCAATCATCCTCGCGGTGTCGCAGTGGCTAAATAAAGCGCAAGTGGGGCCAAACCTGTCAGATATATAGTCGGGTGTGTATATATCGGATAACGGAGAATAAACCCTGAGTTAAGGGTTTCGATATCAGAACGGTAAAAGTCTCAGATTGATAAAAGAGATACACATAAATACTAACGGGTGTTTCCCGTCTACTGGTGACGGTCACCCAGCCTACTATAGGAAGTGACAGGTGACAGTCTTTACTGTCGGTGTGTCACATCCAGCAAGGGGTGCTGAAATCTGTATAGGCAGCCCTGACCGGAAGTCCCGGTGCAGGCCCCTATGACAGATTCCTAGGTAGCCAACACTGGACCGTGACTGATCCGTAAGCCTGTGCTGTGACACACCGAGTGTCACAGGTAGCTAGACTCGAGACCGTTCCGACTCCGTGACCGTTCCGGGTATATCTAGCTTAGGGTTTTATTTCTTATGAGAGTTTATCTATATTGGTTCACTGACTGTCTGATATCTTGAACCGGGATATTCCAGTAGGTCGTGGACCCATTCCACGCTATATTCCACAGCTAGTTTGGCCATGATTGGCTAAAGCAGCCGCTTGGAGAGGTGGTGCGCGACGGCGCGTTTGGGGACTCACGGGAATTTTGAGATGAGCTGTTTGCGGTGAGCATCTTTGAGCCGCAGCTATGGGGGTTCGACCTGGACCGGGCCTAGTCGACGCAATGTTCATTTACGGTATTACGCTTGCCCTGATCCCGCTTGCTGCCGATTTTTGGGCTGGTGGCTCGAGCACCTTCGACCTCGACGACGTCTTCCAGTGCCTCTCGCTCGCATGGCTCTACCGCTCCTTCCGTGACTGTGACGTCGCATCTTCCCAACATTACCCGAACGCGCCCCGGCGTACCACCTCCCATCAGGCTTTCAGAATTATGGGTGTATCCACTAGAGCAAAACGGTCCCTCACGAGGGACTCCGACATCGACGCCTCGCTGAGGCTCACTGACGCGGTTCGCAACACACCGACGGCCAAATCACCGGCTATTACGAACCCCGGCCCTACTTCCAACACCGACGCCGACGTTGCGACGAGGAAGTATCTACAGGAGCAGTCCAAGCTTGTGGACGAGGTCTACAAGGGGCGGCTCCATCGGACATGGGCCAAGGGTATCCGCGAGGATATCCTTGGCGACAAGAAGCACTATTTCAGCGGCACTTCTGACGCGGGTCTCCTCTCCGATGTGGTGGTTCAGCTACGTACGGAGTTTGAGTCCGCTGGGCTGGACCTCGTCTCGTTCGACCTTGACGACCCCCAGGCTTTGGTGGTGGGCAAGGTGAACGCCCTGCTGTACGACGTGCTTGGACTTATCATCGAGAAGCACAGCAACGCCCACGTCTGGCTTACGGGTACGGACGCGTCTGCCGACCGAGATGGACGGCGTGCGCTGGTGGACATCGTGAAGCGCAGCGTACCAGTGGCGTTGCGGGAGTCCTTCCAGCAGGAGCATGCCGCGCTTAGTTATCCCGCAAACGTTGACCCGCAGCCGATTTTGGCTCGGGAACAACGTTTGGTGCGGGATAACAAGGCCGCCGACTGGACCCCAACCGAGGCCACCAGGAAGCTCAGCCTCTACAGCCGGCTTGACCCGGTATTCTACGCCGCGGTCAAGGTGCGTTACCCCATGGTGGCAGATCTCGCGGCGGTTTCACTCGGTGCTCTGCGCTCTCTGGTTGTAGAGATTTATCAGGCATGGGCGCAGACGGACGTGGGGAAGGCCGTTCTGGCCAAGCCCGCAGGTGGTGGCGCGTCGGCTCTGCTCACCAGCGGCGAGCACCAGGTACTTCTGGACAAGATCAAGGAGTTGACCGAGCTGGTACAGCGGCAGTGCGGGGCGGCTCCGCCGGTGGTGCAGCAGCAGCGGGATCCGCCGCAGCGGCAGCACGGGCAGCGCCGGCAGCAGCAGCGCGGGCAGTCACCGCGGGGCTTCCGCATGGGGGTCCAATCCCCACCGGCGGTGGGCTACGATCGTGACGAGCAGCGGGCTAAGCCGCTGTGTACCCGCTGCAAGAAGACTGGTAAGGACCTTTATCATTTCTACCGCGACTGCCCTCTTGGCGGTCGCCAACATTCCCCCACCTCGGCCGCGGCTTTCTGTATCCCCATCGACGACGAGGATGCGGAGGGCGTGCATGCCCTCGCCATGTGTGCTGTCTTTCAGGAGGCGGCGGATGATGGAGCTGAGGCCTTTGCCCGCGCGGCGACGGTGTACGGTCCGCCAGCGGTGCTGTGCGGGGGCGTTGTGGGAGGCATCGACGTGTCGGCCTACGGCTTCTCCGTTGACAGTGACACCGGTGGCGGGGACGTCCGGTGACGACATCCTGCAGCGGCTGGACGACCTCGCGGCGGAGGTCAACGCGGCGGTGGAGCCTAAGGTACATTACACTCACGCCTCTTTCCCGCCGCCTGGGGGCATTGCGACGCAGGCTTCGGCTCTGGTGTGTGACGCTGCAAGCGCAGGTATCACACCAGAGGAGCGGGTTCCGGCAGGTGGTGCGGCGGCATCGGCATCCGCCGTGCCGGCCCCTGCTATGCCTGTCTTGGAGAATGAGCAAGAGCTCCTGGAGCTCTACGGCTACGGCCCGCCCGTGTCCCTTCAATCGACGCGGGTGACCACCACGGAGAAGTCCGGCGGTGAATTCGCGGGGGTTGTGGAAACTGCCAACCACGCCGCGGTTGCGCCGGTTGACTTGACCGGCTACGACACCGACGACTACGAGGATTTTGCAGACGGCAGCTTCGCCGTCAAGCCGCGGGCTCCGGCCGTCTCGGCCAATCATGCGTCAGAGCCCGCAGCCCACGTGCCTGAGTCTGGTGGTGCTTCCCGCACCTACGGATGTGGCAAGCCGCCATGGGGCTTCCCCGCACACGCGGGCCCGTGGGGGTTTCCTTACTTTGTCTCTCTCTTTCTTTTGATCTCGATCATGGGAGTGGGAGCTGCCGCCTACACGGCGGCCAATGACATCGACTCTGTACAGGTATCGGGTCGGGCTGCACCGCAGCCTGTGCTGTGCAGGGGAGACTTATGCATCTACCACGGTATATCAGAGCTGGACCCCGTCACTCTGGATGCAGTACTGCACTCCCTGGGTGCTGCGACGGTGGTTCACCGGCCGCCTGACCCACTGGAGAGCAGTGCTGCAAGCTACTACCGTGGACATTGTGGTGACGGTGCTCCTCTGGACTTTGACCCCGAGTAGCTTTACTTCTGGCTCTGGCAGTGCACCACTTTCTGGTGGTGTACTGAGATGTGCTTTGACCTCAACATGGTCTTCAATTTGGTTGATGCTTTACTTTGACATCTACAATCTTCAATCTGGTTTGCTGCCACAGTGCTTTTCAGTAGTTTAGCAGGACCTGAGTACCTGTATATTTCTGCACTTGTGCCGGCTAGAGGGTTTCAATTTGTGTATCAGAATGGCACAGTTGAATTAGCAGTTAGGTTTGTCACCCTAGCTCCTACCCTAACTTATCTTGACTTTTCTGACTTACCTGTCAGTCACCACCCACAGTGCTGGGGTGGTGTGCTGAAATCTGTATAGGCAGCCCTGACCGGGAGTCCCGGTGCAGGCCCCTATGACAGATTCCTAGGTAGCCAACACTGGACCGTGACTGATCCGTAAGCCTGTGCTGTGACACACCGAGTGTCACAGGTAGCTAGACTCGAGACCGTTCCGACTCCGTGACCGTTCCGGGTATATCTAGCTTAGGGTTTTATTTCTTATGAGAGTTTATCTATATTGGTTCACTGACTGTCTGATATCTTGAACCGGGATATTCCAGTAAGGGGTGATACTAGGAGAAGCTGGACCCCCATACAGTGGGGGGAGATTTCAGCTTCCCCGTGATATGGATGCATACGCTCGCAAAATATTTGATATATGCATCTAACCGATGCAAAAAAAATCAGATATCTAAATAACGTTACCATACTTATAATTTGCTAAGTCACTTCCACCGGCATACGTTCCTACTACCTTGCCGGTGGCCGCGTTCCTACTAGCCTTGTCAAGCCGTTTTTGCAGTCTGCGAGACTTGCCACTGTAGGACCGCCGCGCTTCAGCCGCGTGTGCCCTCTTCTCATCCATCACCTCGTCCAAAAGTTGCATGGTCGCCGGTGGCTCGATGCCGAGCCTCCTACAAAGCTTCTGTCGGTATCGATGGCCCATGTTCTTCGACACGATGGCATGGCAGCAAGCCCAACCATAGACCCCTGACTGCCCATTCTGTATTAACCTCTGCTCCTTATGATTTGGAACCATTATTCGCTATGTTAATGTTTCATCTCCGTTCGCTGTACGTCTTATGAATTTAGATATGAGTCATTTTGGTGACCATCTCCGTTCGTCTTTTTGTTTATTTGCTATTATTGTATCAGGAAAGCGGACAGAGATGAAAAAGCAAAGCTCAAATCCCAACGGGCGATACAGTCGATGTTTCGATCCGCTCACGATCACCAGACGCTAACGATGACAGTGCCACTGCATTCGCGTACATTTGCCGCGACGTCATCCACGCGTTATGGCATTGCATGTTGGGAAGCAAAAAGCGAAGCACTGTCGCGTACATGATCCTGCGGTCAGATGGCCTAGTGATAGTGGAGATCTCTTTCTCCGGTTTTGAGATCCGCGACAGCGCCTAGTAGTAGTAGCGGAGCTACAGTACAGAGTAGTGTCGCTACTGAGACATTCAACATTCGGATTGGACATTACATACTGATACTCGATACATGATACTAGATACCAGGGCCCTTCACAGGTACTTAGTTACCCGAGTATTTTTGGCAGGTACAGGTACTATGTCGGTACTACCTGCTACCCGTACCTGTACCTGTCGAAAAATACCTGTACCTGTACTTGCGTCGATTTCAAAAATCGAAATGTACCTGTACCTAGTACCTGCGGTCCAGATTTTGCCAGGTAATACCTGTGACGAACAGGTACTTTTCAGGTACTTTTCGATTTTTGCCACGTCGCGTCGTGGCGACGCCAGTGAGTGATCTCAAAATCGTTGGGGCGTGAGCCTGAGACGCATCGAACGGACGACGCTTAATTCGGTACATAAATCGATGAATCGATGGCGTTTCGCCCTTCGATAGCTCTAAACGACGCACTAAAGGCGTAAAGGGCAGTTCCCCCTTGATAGCTTGCCATCTGATAACCTAAACGAAGTCCAGTACTGTGTTCCCTCAACTCATCACGATGTCGGAATCGGGTGGCGCAACCCTGGTCAGTGTTTCTATGCCAGAAGGAAGTTCGAACATCGAGAGCAATTCTGCAATAGTAACTGTGGCTTCAGTAGATGCGGAACCACCAAAGTTTCCAGAGATAGGTAGCAAGTTTCTCGCAAAGGATCGAGGTGGATCGGAGCACGAGGCTACAGTCGTCAAAAGCGTTGCGAAGGGTGGGAAACCGCTCACTTCTGACATCTGGTTATTGGGCAAATGTTGTTTCCTTTAGTCCAGCCCTTCCCATATCTGGGAAGAACGTCGTTTGCGTTTGCACAGAAAACACCGCGAAGACCCCTTGCATGGCTTTGATCAAGATTGATGTTGCGCACAACAACACTGGGAACATGGCGAAGCATTTTAAGGCCAACCATCCTGGCACTACTCTACGAATTCAGATTTCGAGTGCCAAGAGCGATGTTGTGAAGGAGGAGAAGGCCAAGACCGCTGCGAACGCAGTTCACTCTAGTTTCGAAAAGCTTGGTCTCACTGTTGCGAATCTCCCTCGACTTAGAAGCTAGCTGCCGATACGCGTGCCTTCTACACTTTTTACACACTTAACCTTACGAGATAAAACTTGGTGTGTGAATATATCTTGTTTAGACGCGCGCCTTTTCCAACTTTTTACACACTTAACCTTACGAGATAAAACTTGGTGTGTGAATATATCTTATTTACGAGACGAGCATTTTGGTATGTCGTTTGCTATCATAGTACACATTCCGGCGGTCAGGTTTTCCGATCGAATTCGATGAAATCCGCGATGTCGAACTCTAGAATGATGTCAGAAAACCTTGCGCAGCGCCAAAAACGTTCAGAACTTTTAGTAAAACGGGGCTGTTCAGCCCCTTTTTCCAGGATATATTAACGATATATTATTGTGTTTTGGGCGTCCTTGTGATGTGAAACATGATTTGTTTATTATGATGTGAATATGTGGTGTGGGGGCAGCAAAAAACTCTGAGACTCAGTAGTCAAAGATTGCGAAAGCAATTTTCCGAAGGGGGTTTTGACGCTTTCGAGAGCTCGCCTCAAAAATTTTCCATGCCCTTAGCTTTTTAATTGCCCTTAATTGCCGACGGTTTATCGTTCCTTGGGGGGGGTTTTACGGTAAAATTTATCCTACTTGGAACTCATATGGTGCGTAAGTCCATCAACGCGACGATCCCGGCTTGTGCTCAAAGAGGGCACAAGTCGGGATAGTCAACATCCGCATTCCACATCAAGGCATACGAACGTCACGGAAGTTGCGCTAAGTTCACGAAAGTGATACTTCGCAACTTATGGACGTCCCGCACACCTCCTTAGCCGAGGTGGATGACTCGTGTGGGATCCCATACTTCCCCCTTGAACCGGAAGTACGGGATCACCGCGGATTGCACTATTCCCAACCTCAACACGCGCGGGGAGCATATATGTCTAAGGAATATATCTCCCTAGCTCGTATATGTTCTCAGAACGCGAAGACATCTACCACAGATGCCTGCGCAGGAATCAGCAATTTCCTGGAAAGATTAGACCTAAAAAATAAAAGTCAACGGACCGGTCAACGCCCGTAGCGGTCGATCCAATGGTCCAAATCCAATTCCGAGACCGGTTTTCTGGGGTGCCGTACCCCACTCTATATCCTTAGTCGCGAGGAAATCTTCGTCTGAGAAAATTGACATCGACCGCCGGAACGTATGCATAGGTACGATACATCAAAAGTTTCGACATTTTTTGTAAGCCGGCATCGGTTTTACAGACAAAATGATTTTGCTAACTTTGATACACTTAACCTTTTAGGCTGAAACTTGGTATATGAATATATCTTTCTTAGACGATCATTTTGATATATCATTTGTTATCCGGCATAGGTGCGACAAATCAAAAGTTTCGACACGGTATATTGCGTTATCGCCCGATTTGAGGTGCTAATAGCGGTTTGGTAGGCCTAGAATATGAAACGTGAAAAGTACCTGAAAAGTACTTGTGGTACCCGCGTACTACCTGGTACCTGTACCTGTACCTGCATGAAAGTACCTGTACCTGGTACCTGCGTCGATTTCAAAATCGAGAAGTACCTGTACCTGGTACCTATGACCCATGGGCCCAACCTTGAACCTAAAAGTACCTGGAGGTACAAGGTACTGTACTACCTGTGAAGGGCCCTGCTAGATACTTGATACTACATACGATAGGCGTACTCTTGTCCCCAGAGCTTATGGACGAAAATAGACATTTAGGGTTTGTAACTCTGTGGGGTCCATAAGCTCTGGCATGACTCGGCAGGCCTCCAAATCGATGTCCTCCAAAGTGCACACCACTTCAGGGGCTTCAGCACGAGGGCCAAACAAACAGAAGTTCTCAACACATGCCCAGAAATTGACCTGAGCTCAAGTTATGGAGGTAAACGTCCTGAAAACTGCCAGGTTTTCAGTGAGCTGCAAAAGTCTGGCACCAAAATCATTCAAAACTACATAACTTTAGCGCACTCTATCCAAATTCAACAAAGTACATAGATAACTTCATCAGTTTTTCACGACTTACGCACTCCAACCATTTGTTTGTACAAATAAATGGGCCAAATCACCATATTGTGACTTGGCCGATCTAGATGTTGATTCATAGGGGATGGTATCGAGCCGTTAATCTTCCGTATTAATGCTCTTTCCGCATGATTTCGAGTATTCTATTCGTATGCTACCTTTTGATGTTTGGCCACTACGATATGGTTCATCACATTATCCCGTTGAAACACCTTTGAGTAATGTTGATAGATCGATAATGCCACATTTTTTATTATTTGTATGACATGTTACGCCGTGAGAAGTCGATGACTATAATCATATCAAATTTTAATTTACCATCATATCACAGTCTTTATCGGAGCATAACACAATGACACAAGGAGCCGATGTCTCTTTATCTTAAGCAGGGGCGGATTTCCGCCTTCGACGAGCATCTGCCCGTGGAGGTGAGGAAGCAGCTCTCTTCCCAGCGATTCCCGCGCTCGCTCGCCGTGACCTCGTTGATTTTTGGGGGGCCGAGGATCTTGATTCACAGCAAGCATCGCACATACTGTTACACAACTTTGTGTCACCTTCCTCCGCGAAATGCTCCATAAGTAAGCGATGTCGGCATATTTGCTTCACATTTTGAGAAAACTGTTCTATTTCGACCAATTTGCGCCTCCGTGCCTCCTTCGTGACCAAATCCTTTTGAAAGTTTTTCCTAATCACTTGAACAGTTTTTGTTGAGAACAACATCAGGCACTTGGCAATCGCCCCATCTCTGCCGGCCCTGCCAACCTCTTGGACATACGCTTCCATAGATTGTGGCATGCTGTGATGCACGATCCAACGAACATCGCCCTTGTCCACCCCCATCCCAAATGCGGTGGTTGCTACCACTATTCTAGTTTCTCCTCGCATCCAAGCATTGTACACTTGCGATCGTTGTGCCGTATTCAATTCTCCATGATAGTGAGCTGCTTTAATACTGTCACCGCCTTGCTTTTGTTGGCTCAACCAATTTGCTAACTTCTCAGTGTCTTTTTTTGTCATGCAATAAATGATTCCAGTAGAAGTCGCTGGCTGATCTAAAACGAATGCTAATATCTGCTTCCAACATGAATCGACAACTATCTCATTCACTGTCTCTTCTCCCCAAAACTTCTCCTCCACATTCAAAATCAAGTTTGCTCTTCTACTAGTGCCGAAAAACTCAACAGGGTTCTTCATTCGCAAAATCTTTTTGATGTCCGTTTTTGTCCTTTCTGTCGCGGTTCCTGTGATTGCCGTGAAGAGAACACCGGGAAATGTATCCTTTAATTCACCTGAACGGCTATACGCTGGCCGAAAATCGTGTCCAAATTCACTACAGCAGTGAGCCTCGTCCACCACAAAGCGCTGCAATAAACTATTATGCCACAATTCGGCAAGTGCCTTCTGCAAGTGGCCTTCTCCCATCAATGCTTCAGGAGCGACGTACAATAACTGGATCCGTAATCTACGTATCACATCTATCGCACAAAATCTATCAGCATCCGACATATCACTCGTATATTATTCGAAATGTTTTTGGCCTTTAGAGCCTGGACTTGATCATGCATCAGCGACACCAACGGTGAAATCACAACCGTGACTCCTTGGGATACGACGGCAGGAAGCTGGTATGTCAAACTCTTTCCAAACCCAGTGTGTTGCACAACAAATACTTCTTTATCATCTAAAACTGTCTGACAAATTCTCAGTTGATCTCCGCGGAAGCTGTCATTGTTGAAGATGCGCCGGTTTCCTAATGTCAACAAATCTGGCGCCTCCATTACAACTGCACGTGTCCACACCCGCCCCCCGCGATCCCATCAATTTTGACCCCAACACATTAAAGTTGACCCTAAAACACTCATTTTTGCTCCTGAAATACTAATTCCGACCGTAAAACACCCATTTGTGACCCCATGCAGCCGTTTGAGACCCTGAAACACTCATTTCTGACCCTAAAACACTATTTCTGACCCTGAAACACTATTTCTGACCCTGAAACACTATTCATGACCCTGAAACACTCATTTCTGACCCCACAACACTGTTTTTGACCCCGAGTACACTCATTCCTGACCCTAAAACTCTATTTTTCACCCTCAAACACTCATTTATGACCGTCACGATCGTCTTCACTCTCAGAATCCACATCAGGAACACCAGTAGCCAATAATTCGCGAGCATTATCATGCAACTTCCACAAGTTGACACGCCGCACCCCTTCCACGATCATCTTGCAAACATTTGTTTGCATGTCCGTATCTGTCAACTCAGCCAACTTGCCTACAGTCGCCAACCCAAGCTCAATCAGCTTGGGACCAGTCTTCTTCCCCACACCATTCAACTCGGTGATCGGGGTATCCATATCCGCTTGCTGATCCTCCCGAGTACCTCCAGCTGCCAGATGAATGAATCTTGCGAACTTAGATCCACTCGGAAACGACATCTTCTGCACTTTACAGCTCCAGCAATCCACCACCGGCTCTGCATTTATGGGTACTAAGCGCTGCGCCAAGGACACTCCAGGAGCTTCAAGGGACACCGTGCCCGCCATCACTGCTTCCTGCAACTTCGACATTTCTTTGCGAACGTCCGCGCGGTTAAAGTTGCGAGCCCGCCAACGTGCCTCGCCATCCACCAAATCATCACACTCATGCCAACGCATTGATTGCTCCGCCTCCTTGATCGCCGCATCCAACCGAGCTTTGCATTCACCTTCGTATCGCTCCAACTTTGCTTGCACCGCTAGTCGCGAGGCTTCACCATTAGTGCCATGCAACTCATGCCGGTGCCATGCATCATGTGCCAATTTCCCTGCCTCGGTCACCATACCCTAAACCATATGACAGCTGATGACACGCTACATGCAAATGCACCTAACCCTACACCCCTAGCCTAAATGGACCCCCCCGGGAGCTCACTAAGCCCCCTACACCCATCCTTATACCCACATGTTCACCACAGCCTGCACTTTAAGCCGGTGCCATGCATCATGTGCCAATTTCCCTGCCTCGGTCACCATACCCTAAACCATATGACAGCTGATGACACGCTACATGCAAATGCACCTAACCCTACACCCCTGGCCTAAATGGACCCCCCCGGGAGCTCACTAAGCCCCCTACACCCATCCTTATACCCACATGTTCACCACAGCCTGCACTTTAAGCCGGTGCCATGCATCATGTGCCAATTTCCCTGCCTCGGTCACCATACCCTAAAATGTATGACAGCTGATGACACGCTACATGCAAATGCACCTAACCCTACACCCCTAGCCTAAAGGAACCACCCCGGGAGCTCTCAAAGCCCCCTACACCCATCCTTATACCCACATGTTCACCACAGCCTGCACTTTAAGCGGGTGCCATGCATTATGTGCCAATTTCCCTGCCTCGGTCACCATACCCTAAATTGTATGACAGCTGATGACACGCAAATGCACCTAACCCTACACCCCTAGCCTAAATGGGACCCCCCCCGGAGCTCACTAACCCCCCTACACCCATCCTTATACCCACATGTTCAACACAGCCTGCACTTTAAGCCGGTGCCATGCATCATGTGCCAATTTCTCTGCCTCGGTCACCATACCCTAAACTGTATGACAGCTGATGACACGCTACATGCAAATGCACCTAACCCTACACCCCTAGCCTAAATGAGACCCCCCCGGGAGCTCACTAAGCCCCCTACACCCATCCTTATACCCACATGTTCACCACAGCCTGCACTTTAAGCCGGTGCCATGCATTATGTGCCAATTTCCCTGCCTCGGTCACCATACCCTAAAATGTATGACAGCTGATGACACGCTACATGCAAATGCACCTAACCCTACACCCCTAGCCTAAATGGACCCCCCCGGGAGCTCACTAAGCCCCCTACACCCATCCTTATACCCACATGTTCACCACAGCCTGCACCTTAAGCCGGTGCCATGCATCATGTGCCAATTACCCGGCCTCGGTCACCATACCCTAAACTGTATGACAGCTGATGACACGCTACATGCAAATCCGCCTAACCCTACACCCCTAGCCTAAATGGACCCCCCCGGGAGCTCACTAAGCCCCCTACGCCCATCCTTATACCCACATGTTCACCACAGCCTGCAC
>LGRX02004624.1:0-58534 GCA_001247695.2 Cymbomonas tetramitiformis | reverse complement strand
CATGCACAACTTGCGATGAATCCCTGAGGGCCTGAAAGACATTTTCAGGGGCTGGAAAGTCATTTTCAGGGCCTGAAAATGGTTATCAGGCCCTGGAAACGAGTTTTCAGGGCTCGAAAATGGTTTCTAGGGCCTGAAAATGGTTTTCAGGGCCTGAAAATGGTTTCTGGGGCCTGAAAATGGTTTTCAGGGCCTGAAAACGAGTTTTCAGGGCCTGAAAATGAACGACGAACGCTCTGAATTGGAAGAAGTCACTCCTTCCAAATTTTTTATTTTTTTGTTTTTGGTTTGAAATGCTTCCAAAATGATCATGAGTGACCGGAATGGCGTTGGTTCATCGCCGGGTGCCCCGTACGGCCGTGTGTCGCTTGAGTCCGCACTAGTCGCGTGACTAGTGCGAAGTCAGATCGCACTAGTGATGTGACTAGTGCGATCGTAAGAATTCTGAAAACCCCGCCTCGTACGATGAGAAAAACTTCCAAAAATATAACCACCCTATTTTTTGGGCATGATATGTTTAAAATAATGTAAAAAACATCAAAACAATGACCTTCAAAAAATCTTCCAATTCAAAGCGCATCTTCCAATTAAGAGCGATCGTCGTTAATGGTTTTCAGGGCCTGAAAACGAGTTTTCAGGGCCTGAAAATGGTTTTCGGGCCCTGAAAATGGTTTTCAGGCCCTGAAAATGGTTTTCGGGCCCTGAAAATGGTTTTCAGGCCCTGAAAATGGTTTTCAGGGCCTAAAAATGGTTTTCAGGCCCTGAAAATGCCTTATGTGAATTTTCAGGGCTTGGAACACTGTAAAATTTTCAGGCCCTGAAAACCATTTTCAGGGGGCAAGATGAGGACATGAGAATATAATTCTAAACTTTATATAACACGAAAAGTGAATAATATTTTCAGGCCCTGAAAACAAAGTTCAGGGGGCATCTTAAGAGTGTGAATTCGCAATTTTCAGGCCCTGAAAATTGGTGTAAAAATTATATTATCCATGAAGTTTTTTTAAAAGTGTATAACTAGCCTAGTATAAAACAAGTTCAGACCCTGAAAGTGATTTTCAGGCCCTGAAAACCATTTTCAGGCCCTGAAAATAAAATAAAATAAAAATTTTCAGGGCCTGAAAATGGTTTTCAGGGGGCCATTTTTCAGGGGGCACAAAAAAAAATCAGGGGGCAATCGTAAGTAGCCCCCCCATCTGCCGGATTTACTCCGCACGGACATGTCGCAGTGATTGCTTATTGCTGTAAAACGCCAGCCCTCTATAAATTTTGCAGGGATAGTAAGGCATCAAGCTTTTTACGAGCCGTCCGTACGGACGGATTTCGTGGTCCACGGTAGAACAGTACGCGTCCATGCGCATGGATCACACAATTCACAATTCCCGCGGGTTTACGTATGTCCAAAAAACAGGTTCTACTAGACGTTTGTCCTTAGGATTTCCGTACCTGTGGACTACTGAGTTTTACTTTTTTGGGGGTCGGGTCCACTGCGAGGTGTGGGACATACGTGTGGAAATCGTCGGACGTGGGACATACTCATACGGATGACGACTATAGTAGTACCCATATGGATCCCTACTGTTCAGGCTGTTGAAGCTTTTTTCTGTCCACGTGGCTTGTGGAATCCGTATGGACTAAAATTCGAAAACACGTCCGCACGCGCGTGCCTTGGATGTATTATGGTAGTTAGCTCAGTGGACAGGCTAAAAAATCAAAATGGGTCGGGTCTACTGCGAGTTGTGGGACGCAAGTCTGGAAATCGATGGCCATGGGACATTTTCATATGGATTGCCTTGGGATTTTCGTACGAATCGCACATGGACTGCGTTTTGAAGTTTTTTGTCCACACGGTTTGCATGCTACCACGTTCTATGGACACCGTGTGTCCACCCCACGGTCACCGTGAAGGACAACCCCGCGCACGGAGCATGTCGCCTTGAAAATAAATGCATAAATTATTTTTTAAAAAGGGACTCTATATCATTCAGCGGAGTCTTCTTTTGTTGATCCCCCGAAAACTTCGGGAGGGAACAAAAAACGCACCTTCAGAACAGGCCTTTTTCATGCGGTATCCTGAAATAGAACGCGCGATTAATTCTGTAGAAGCAACTGCTATACATATATAGCAGTTACCCAAAACGAAAAATGGCATGAAGAAATGACATTACTCATAACTTCAACGGGTTTCGATCCCCTTACTGACCGCGCACGTGCGAACAGCATACCAAGATATAGCCACTCGGCCATGCACCCACAACAAGTGTGGTCATTCGCTTAACAATAAAGGTTGAGGTCACGAAAATAGCTAAAATCTTACAGAGGGCACCCTGATTCGAATTTAAAAAAGAATTTGAGACCTGCAAGTTTGAAATCGCAGCCCATGACATTCCCATGACAGCGAGGTGTCCACAGTGCAACGGTCGGTCAATTCCCACGGAAACCCTCTGTGTGCCACGAGCAATCCGTAGACGTTCCATACCGTTGTCGCCTCAAGGACGCCAGCACCATGTCACAAACCACGGCTTATCGTGTACCTCAGCCGGGTTGTGACACTTGCTGTAGCAGTCTCTGTGACGAACGTATGACACGCGCAGTACGATACGCGAGAGGAGTTATGACAGTGACGAGATACGGAAGTACGGATGGGTGTTACACTTGTTTGGAGATAGCGAGGATAAGTAGGGCGGCAGAGCAGTGTGAGCCAGACGCTCATTTTTGTTTTGCCTTCGTAACAGTGATTCCGAAAATAGCCAGGACTCGCTTAAGACCGCGAAAACAGCAGTGTTATGAAATAATTTGTAAGATACAGTATTCTTCTACTTGTAAAGATATACATTTGTGGACTTGTCCTTGTGCGACTGCGTCAGAACTGTAATTAACAGTCTTTTTCAAAACAAAAATGTGCCTTATTACAGACATGTCGTCTGTAATGCTGAGAGTTCAACAGCAGTCCTGAAGAACGAGACCTCTGAATGGTGATGCCAGGGACGGATTTTTCCGTACTGGTAAGCCTTGGAAGAGGTTGAGTGAAGCAGGCTGTTGCGACACTCGAAGTTCACCAGTCTTGCAAAGTACAGCGACAGCGGTCACAGCAGAACCAGTTGCTAATTTTACGAACATGATTGCAGCGTTGAGAATTATGTACTGGGCTATTTCGGGAAGTGACATCCTGCTGGAGCAAAGCGCCAGACGGTAAAGCCAGGGACGGATTTATCCGTACTGGTACGCCTGAAGGCGTGGAGCGAAACAGGACTGGAGATTATCCTGGCAGTGATTGCTACTTAGAGCAAAGCACTGAAAGGTGAGGCCAGGGACGGATTCATCCGTACTGGTAAGCTGGAAAGTGTGGAGTGAAAAGAGCCTTCACACCAGTATCTCTTCTTCACCAGAAAGATAGCAACGGAGTCCAAGACTGACCGTCAGGATCAGCAAAGGACAGAGAGGCGTGCCCAGAGGGCGATACGAGTGAGCCAGCATTTCACAGAGCTGGAAGGAGAGGAAGGGGCTGCCGGTGGCCAGCCTGAGGCCCAAGCACTAGTACAGCCTGAGGTACAAGCACCAGCACAACTGCAAGCCCAGGCTCAGGAGCCGTTAGTAATCTTTGAAGAAGACATGGAGTACACTGATTACGCTCGTGTCAACCTTGGTACGCTGCCCAACTACACGGGCACCAAGGAAGAAGATCGGCCCAAGTTCCTGAGGGAGTTCGCCGACATGTGCGAGAATTTCGTACGGCAGCACAACGCCAACGTCAGGAAGAGGCTCAGGTCCGGGGCTGGCACTCTCACCGAGGCACAGATGAAGACCCTGAGAGAGACTCCCCCTGACTTTGAATATCTGTGGGACATCGTCCCTGCGTGTCTGGCTGGAGAGAACTCACAAGCTCTCAGCTGGTGGCGCGAGAACTATGAAAGAGGAGGGGTAGTGGCCTCCAACATGGACCGAGTCCTGAAGGACACTAGCGAGCATGGCCCACTCGAGGGTACCATTCCATGCGCTAGGCCCCCTTTCAATGAGATGAACACTGGCTCTACGTGGGTGATAGCGAGGCCAGTGACGAACCAAGACACCCAAGGGGAGATTTCCGACGAATATCTGACTGACGGAACCTCCCTGAAAGGCTTGACGGGGCGTGATGGCACCCGTGATACCCAGTACTTCTACGCGCTCAGGGGCTTCATCGCTGCCCTTGACAAGAAGTTCATGATGAAAGGGACTCAAGAGAAAGTGGATCTGTTGACACAGAAGCCACAGGAGGTGGGACAGGATGGGCTGACCTACATGAAGATGTGCCAACGCAGGGAAATGCAGCTCAACACTGGGAAGGTGTTGAGCGATGAAGAGCTGCGTACCTTCATCGAGGACTGCGTGGACAACCTGCGCATCAAGGTCTTCCAGACGCGGGTGAAGGAGCAACTGAGGGCACAGTTCCCGCCACCCAATCGGGTGACCTGGAAGGACCTGGAGGCCATCGTCGAGGTTCAAGACAAGCTCAAGGGCGATGCAGAGTCTTGGATCCTCACCTTCCTCCAGGAGATCACCAGACGATGTGGCTGCCAGTACTCCACCTGGGAGGCGCGACAGCATGGCCTTGACCTCAAGGCCATAAAGAACTCGATCAAGAAGATTGAGTCCTCTGAGGTGGCGCAGTCAGGCGAACCGGAGAACAGCAAGAAGGTAGACATACCACCTTCTAAGAAGATAAAGAAGGAGGTGAATGTGGCCGAAAGAGCTAAGAAGGCCTCCTACAACAAGACGCCACCGCCAGCAGAGGGCGTGCGTACGAACGACAAGCCCAAGTGCTTGCGCTGCTTTGGAGGGGGCTGGCATGAGTCAGATCCCGAGCAGTGCAGGAGTGGTTATAAACACGTCAAGATGCCTGCTGGATTCCACGAAAGCAGGCTGGGTTCCAGCAAGTGGTGGGACGCGGAGAACGCCGCTCTGCGCATGTATAATCTGAAGAATCGCTTCAAGAACTCTGACTGGGGCATCCTGGTGACGGACTGGCAGCAGCTGTCCAACGACGAGAAGGACAAGTACAGAGCCAAACAGTCACCGGAGGACAAGCAGAAGAGCGCCACTGGCAATCCCGAGGCGTTGAAAGCAGAGTACCAGGGCATGGTGGCTGCTAGGAAGACTGCCAGTCGTGCGGGCAGTGTGAAGTCGCAGGTGCTGTCCGAGGATGAGGGCTCCGACGAGGAACCAGTCGCAGCGCACGTCGCGGAGAGGGAGACTCACACCGTCGATGCACGCGCGCACCACCATGGCAGCGCAGGGGTAGGAGTGTCGTCTGGCCCTCCAACCGAGTTACTCACAGCCATGGCCGAGGAGATGGGCGAAGAGGAGCTCTCGAGCGCCCTCAACACCTTGGGTCTGGGGGCACTCCCCGAGACGCTGTGCAAGAGTGCGGAGTCTGAACTCACGGCGGCTCCAGCAGTAGCCCTGGGAAGTACCCAGCGCATGAGGGGCTTCCCAGTGAAGACACCCGAGGAGTACGAGGCAGACGCACAGGTGCCCATGGCGCCTGCGGCGGACGAGATGCAGAGGAAGGTGCAACTCATGGCCTCCGTGATCAAGAGCCTGGGAGCAGCTTTCCGCAAGCTAGCTGCTGGACTCGTAGCAGAAGGTCGCATAACAGCTCCAAGGGGTGTGGAGACCTTGGTGGAACTGGCTGAGAACAACCAGCTCCCCGTGCCGACAGCCTCAGCAGCAGACTGCCAGGACATCAGCGATGAGGATGACGACTGCCCGGGCATGGAATCGGGCGACGACAGTGACGATGATGACGATTGCCCGGGTATGGAGTCGGGCGACGACAGTGACGAAGAAGAGGTTCCTCTGGACGAGATGCCGGAGGACATGGTGGAGCAGCCCAGGAAGGGGAGGACGACGGTGCATGTAACCGCTGCAGCGGCCACCGTCCAGGAGAGCTACGGGGTGAGAGACTTCAGCGAGAGGGGCGAGCTGCACGCAGGGACCATGGAGGCCAAGGCGTACGAGCTATTGAAGAAGAAGATGCTCAGTGGCCTTACAGAGGAACAGCTCACTGCCATGGCGCAGGTCCAGCCTGTATGCAAGCTCCTGAACGAGTCTCTGGCACAAGGGATGGCGCTGATGGCCTCTGGAGGCTTGCTTATGTTGTACAAAGCGCTTCTCCTGGACACGGGGGCCAACTGCAACATTATCCCAATCAGGACAGCCAACAGGTTGGGCTTGACCATCTTTGATGCAGAGACAGGGGCCAGGGTGGCGAGATGTGATGGCAGCCCTGCGGAATTCACGAAGTACTGCTACGTGGATGTGGTTCTCGCCGCGGGCACGCCGTACATGACTCTGCATCGGCTCCACGCCTTCGTCACCTACACCAATGACACGACGTGGGACTTCTTGGTGGGCACTGGACCCCTGAAGAACGCCCTCAAGTTGACCATCGACCTCTACAGAGGCATCGCCACTTCTGAGGCCGCGGTGTCACTGGGCATGAAGGAGAAGGTCACGTTGCCATTGATCGAGTTGACGCCGCCCGTCGATGCAAGGAGCAAGCGGAACGAAGACCCGAGAGTGTGCCTGGCGACCGAGATCTTCGACGTTGATGCCACGGCAGCGCGCACTCTTGCCCCCGCTTTTGATGATTGCGAGCTACCTCCACGTGAAACAGCGTCCCTGGGCGCAAGGGAAGAGGACCGTCTGGCCCTCGCAGGGGAGAGGTGTGCGCCTGCACCTTGTGCATTCTCGCGAAACCACCCCGAGCTGATGGACAGCCTGGCGTCATGGCTGGAGGAGATGAGGCTGAGAAGGTTCAACTCGGATGAGAGGGAGAGGCTCGAGGCGCGCTGCCAGTCCATGGTGGAGGCGGGCTTCTTGAAACCCAGCTCAATGATGCAAGTCGAGCTCACTGGGCGGGTCAGCTTATACACCGAGAACGCAACGTACGAACCTCCTCCGCCTGGTACGTCCTTGACAGACCAGATGCTGGGCATGCTACAAGCATCATCACGCAGCCAGCGGGAAGCCAATGTGGCGACCAGAGGTGAGTGGTCCAGTGCTGAAGAGCCAGATGCGAGGGGATCCCGCACTCCAACCAGCCTGACCACAACTCAGTCAGACCCTCGCTATCCAGACCTCACGCTGGCGCAGGAGGCCGAGAGCGAAGCTGCCTTCAAGCTGGCCAGCGCACAGCCATGGGGGGGCATGGCAGTGAACCCGTGGGACTACCAAGACAAGGAGAGCAGCTGGTCTCAGCAGCGCTTGTACATCGACCGCACGGGCTATGCTCGTCTGTGCACACTCTGCGAAGAGGGCGATGGAGGTGGTGTAGACGCAGGATTTGTGCGGGTCAAGTTCTCGCGTTGTGGAGAATACAAGACCATCCTGGAGACGGAGCTACTGTGGCCCGACTTTACGTTGGTGGACCAGAAGGTTGACAAGGAGACGAAGATACCCTCAGAGACCTGGACCACAAGGGCGAGCGGCAGGAAGGACAACGAGCAGGTCCCACTCCCTGACTGTGGTGCACATCGGGAGGCTGGAAGGTACACGATGGCGAGTGTTCAGGAGGCCCTCAACACCCATCAGACGTACCCAGGAGTCGTGACGGGCAAGCTCATGTGGGACAAGGTGGCGCGCCAGTTCTGCGTACTCCGCGAGCACTCTCGCGCCCAATGGGATCTCATGGAGCGCATGGTGCGTCACACCATGGAAGGCGTCACCATCATGAACCCCATGGGCAAGATGACTGGCGAGTTCCAGCTGCCTTTTTACTATGAGAAGGACCAGCGCTGGCAGTACCAGCATCTAAAGTACGTACAGCGAGTGGACATCGCTGACCTTCGAGCTCGTCTGAAGGTGAGGTACGACATGGAGGTGGCGAGCGAGGTGAATGTGATCCCGCAGCTCACGCTGTCAGACGCAGCGGACAAGGTGGGGAAGTTCTACCCGGTGACAGATGGGGAAGGAGACAATGGCGAGGTGTTTAGCACGAACGCCGCCGCTGTGGAGTACCTGCACCTGGGGGACAACACGAGAGTGATGCTCGGTGCATGCAAGACAGAGGAGCAAGCACAGGACGCGCTGGATACTTATGGGGCCAGAAGAAACCCTCCAGTGCGCGCATCCAAGACTCTCAGGACGTCGAAGACGGTCAGGGGGGATGAGGCAGGGCCATCTGGCTCCGCACCGCCACCATCTTCAGCACCGCTTCGTTTACGGCATCAAACCTGGCCCAACGGCATCTTCGACCCTGCCATGTTGGAGTATCACGCTGCAGTGTTCCAGGGCACCTACGAGCCGGAGTCGCCCACTCGCAGCGAGAACACAGCCAGGGAAGCCAATTGGCTGGATCTGGGAGGGATCTCGGAGTTCGTGGCGCTGCATGGACAGACGGTCTTCCTCATCCAGTACCGTTGCTTCATGGGCGAGATCAAGTTCCAGCTTGGGAAGCCCTTCGCGGAGCGAGGAAAGGGGGTGCACACGCAGCAACTCAGCAGCCAGACCCTGCACCAGTACGCCTCCTCCGCAGGAGTGGGACAAAGGGAAGAGTTCCTGCCTCTGGGTGGGCAGTCGAAAGGCTGCACGGGAGGACTCCTCGGCACCTTGCAGAAACATATGGAGCATCTGGTCGATCGCACTCAGCTCTTGGAGATCGCCAGAGGCCATTTGAGCGATGGCCCACGGCAGGGCACCCTACGGGTTTTCAAGACCCGTGCCAACGCCCGGTCCAAGGCCGTGTATTACCTCTTTGAGGACAATCGCTACTACAGTGAGCGGGGACCCAGCAGCATGGCGTTCACCTTGGAGTACCTCTCCTCAGGCACGCGCAAGTTCGACTGCTGCAGCTGGGAGACCTGGAACAAGGTGGCGGTGATGCACCGAGAACCATTGTCTGCGTTCATATCCTCGGTGGGCCCGGCGTTGCTAGCTGAGGCACGTCGGGCAGAGGTGCAGGCGCGTCTTCGAAACGACTTCATAAGGTGCCTGGACCCAATCGAGGGAGAAGATGCAGGAAGTGAGGAGGGAGATGGCAGCATCCCAGGATACTCTTCCGACCTTGCGGCTGTTGAGGGTGCGAGCACTCACACGGGTCGCACCAGAACGCCATCGCCGCTGACAGAGGATGAAGACAGCGTGGAGGTCATCAGTGAAAGACTGATTGGGCTGTCTGCCAGTTTGGCACGAGGGCAGGCCGAGGTCGCAGCAAGCCACCTCACCATGGCGGCTCTCTCGGAATCGATACGGGAACGTCAGGCGATCATCAGAGAATGTGAAGAGCGACCTCGTGCTGCCCGCGCAACTGCGAGGATAAGCACACTTGGGCCGGACTGCCCGAGGCGTGATGGTCGCGATGGCGCGCGAGCCACGCCCACGCCGGCACCCTACTCTGGCCGAGTTCTCGGCGGGATATCAACCATCGGCTTGGAGTGCAACATGGCACAGAGACAAGAGCACCAGTCAGTCAACGACATTCTGAGATCACCGGCACATTCCGTCTGCACGCAGCAGACTGAGGCCGTGCCTCCAGCTGCACAAGAGCAGGACTCCGTTTCGTACGTGCCATCAACCCCGAGCTCTACAGCACCCAGCAGCCCGGAGCATTCCAGTGGCTTCGTTGCGCATGTCGACACTCGACCTTCAGGCCATCCTGCAGCGCGCCCGCAGAGTCCAACTGAGAGTGCCGCACAGCAGCGTTCACCACGAGCTGGTCAGCGCAGGAGAAGATCTCCGAGCCCCAGGGAAGGCGCTCATCGTCAGGACGCGGCTCGCAGTCGACATGCCGGCATGGGTGCGTCGCGTGCTCCTCAGGGACGCCAGAGTTATGATGAGATCTGGGAGGAGAGGAGAAGGGAGAGCGCACTGGGGCCTTTTCAAGGGGGCACCGGGCCGGCTGCAGCCCGGCGCGCCCGTCATTGAGAAGCAGCCCCGGCGAAAAGCCGGGCACGCAGCCCGCCAATGATAGGCGGGCGAAGCGCACTCAGGTGTGCTTCCTGCTCATGGGGGTGTTCGTGCGCTTGCATTGGCCGCAGCTGCCTCATTTTGCAGTGATGGCAGTATGGATGGCTATGGAGGTATTCAGATTTCTTGGTGAGGTCGTCGCCTGCTGGGCATTCCACGCTGAAGCGCCCCGCAGAGCCATGGCACGCGCATTGTGGGCCGTGCGCGCAACGCCACTCGAGCCATGGGCACATCAACGGGGGCCTCTGCGAGTGCTGTTGGAGCTGGCCAGGCACCTACTGCTGTTGACCAAGGGTACTCTTGAGGTAGCTGGGCTCCACCACGCTCGACGTGGGCTGTGGTACGTGCCATTAATACGGTTCTGCCTCGCCATGCTCGCCATGCACTTTACGCACATGGTCGTCACTCTGGGGTGCGTCTTGACAGTTGGCGCCCACGTTGTCCGCCATGGGTTGCCATGCTCCAACTTGATTCAAGATAGTGGCACATTCACCGCGCTGGAGACTCAGGTGGGTCGCGCGCTGGCGGTCGCCCAGCGGATCTTGGCCGCAGGGCCGGCTACGCTGGCCGCTGTTCCGCGGCGCATGCGGAAGCCACGCTTTGCCGCTCGACTGCAGCGCCTGCAGTTCACGGCCGCTTGCTACCAAGTGGCGCGCTGTGTCTATGTGGTATCAGTCGTGGCGCTGGTGGCCTACGTGTCTGCGAGAGGAGGCCTGGGCCGTATGCAAGGGGGGTGGAAGATGTTGACTTGCATACTGACCCTACACCCTCCAGTCAAACCAGTGGGTACCAGCAGAATTTTGAAACTTTTGCTGCTGCTAGCGGTGGCTGCTTGGGTGGCTGCTGTGGCCCCTGGGGGGTTTCAGGACATGCTGACGATGGGATCGTGCTCGGGCTCGCCGGCCAGATCTGCCAGGACCGCCTGGGAAGACCAGAGGTCTTCGCGCCAATGGGACACCGGATGGGAGGCTATGGTGGCAGAGCAGGACGAGGTGCTTCCGCACACGGTGCTGGACACGTTACAGCCAGGGGGCACGACCAGGGTCACCAAGGACGAGGCCGCGTGGCTGGACACCGAGCTCAATGCCACCTTTGGAGGGCATCCCGAGTTCACCGAGGAGAATTGGGAGGAGATGCGCAACGTGGTAAGGAGGTGCAGCTACTGCTTCGCCAACAAGCCGCAGGACATCAAAGGCTACCATGGAGGCGCGGCACATGCGACCTTCGCCATCCCTTTCAAGGACGAGACTAAGGTAGCTTACCAACGACCGAGGAAATACAGCCCGGGAGAGCAGGAGATCATCGACCTGCACTGCAAGGAACTGCTGGAATATGGCTTCATCGAGCCGGCTTCGCAGCACTGCAGACACGCCAGCAACGTGGTGGTTGCGGGGAAGAAGGATCACGACACTGGACAGTGGACCTCGACGAGATTCTGCGTCGACCTCCGATCTACGAATCGGTTGTCGCTAAAGGATAACACGTTACCACACCGTCCAGAAGAGCTCTACCAGCGCGTGGCCAAGGCCAAGTTCAAGACTACCCTGGACGCGACCAAGGCGTTCCACCAGATTCCCATGACCACTGAGGAGGACAGGGACAAGACAGCGTTCTGGTGGGGCAACCAGCTTTATCGCTACACATCCATGCCGTTTGGAGCAGCTGGAGCAACCGCAGCCTTCATCAGGATCATGGACTACGAGCTACGTCACCTGCAACACTGCACGGTGGCGTACGTCGATGACGTGTGCATATACTCAGACACCGCTGAGCAGCACATCAAGGATGTGGAAGCCGTGCTTCGCACTTTGGGGGATGCAGGGATACGTCTGCATTCGGGCAAGTCGACCTTCGGGTCAGCCACGGTGGACTTCTTGGGCTACCGCATCGGCTATAACACCATTGGCGCGCAGGACATCAAGTGCAAGGCCATCCAAGAGCTGCCCAAGCCCGAGGATAAAACTGGAGTACGCTCCATCCTTGGACTCATGAACTATTACAAAGGTCTGGTGGGGGAACCCATGGGACCCAACTACTCAGAGATGGCACGACCGTTGAACGACTTGCTCAGAAAGGAAGTGTTGGATGTCAAGGAAGCTTGGGGGAAGGATCAGGACCAGGCATTGCAAGCATTGAAGGATGCCCTGTGTTCGGGGAGATGTTTGAAGCCCATTGATTACAGCAAGCCCATCTTCCTCTACACAGACTGGAGCAACCATGGCATTGGCGCAGTGCTGGGACAGAAGGACGAGAATGGCGTAGAGCACATCTGTGTGGTCATCAGCCGCTCGCTGTCGAAAACCGAGAGACAGTACGCGAGCTTCCAGGGTGAGATGCTGGCAGTGGTGTGGGCCATCCGCACATTACGACAGTACCTGCACGGGATCCACTTCACGCTGATCACCGACCATTCGCCGCTCACAACACTCATGGAGAAGGGGGACCTACAAGGTCAACACCTACGCTGGGCCATCAGCCTCCAGGAGTTTGAGTTCACGGTCCAGTACCGACCAGGTCCGAAGAATGAGAACGCGGATGTGCCATCCAGGTACCCACTGCCCAGCACCGCAGACGAGACTGGTGCCCGTTTGGATCGTGAAGGGGACCGAGCCAGGGAAGCGGGGCGTGCCGAGAGGCCAACGCGCTGTTTCACAGACACCATTTGCTTGGAAGTAACCAGGGAGCCACCACTTGGTCCCGAGGTAAGCCCAGAAGCCCAGGTGGCCAACTACTGCGAGAACATGGTCAGGGAGCAGCTGGGGACTGGTGCAGTCCATCGACTGTTTGATGTGCACTACCAAGAAGAGCTGGAGTGCAACAAGGGGGTCATGTTTGACACTGACCACCCGGAAGTGGCCAGGTGCTCGGGCAGGTTGACTCGAGTCGCCTGGGATGCCCTCAGCCAGGTCCGGCCGATCAGGGGTATGCATTCCGGAGGCTCACCAGCGATATACGGCGACGAGACCATGGAGGGTGGTAAGCTCAAAGTGCCGAAGAAGATCGACACGAGAGTGATTGACAAGAGCTTCTTCCGGGAAGCCAGAGAAGAGGGCGTGGTCTGCTATGAGCCGTGTGGGGGCCTGTGTGCTGGGCTAGAGATGCTCTTGCGCTGCGGAGTTAAGGTTAACAAGTACCTCTACCAGGACATCTCGAAGTCCAGCCAGACGGTAGCCAGGGCCAGGTGCATGGCGCTCAGTCGCCGTCATCCTGACTTGTTCCGTGCCGAGGCAGCCCACTTGGAGCAACTGCCCAGCAACATCGAAGACACCAGCCTCATTGACCTCGTACATGCAGGGGCATTGAATGGAGAGCAGTGGGTCATGGTGTGTGGATATCCATGCCAGGACCTGTCACCAGCTGGCAAGCTGGCTGGGCTGGAGGGCAGGCACAGCAGACTGTTCTACCAGGCAGTGCGAGTCCTCTCCACGCTGCAACAGCTGCAGCCTCAGAGACCGCCAGCATATGTGCTGGAAAACGTTTCTCCGCTGTCACACAGGGAGAACTCAAAGATCAGGAAGGAGGTGTTTCCCATCATCAACAACGTGGTGGGCCAGCCGGTGTCCTTTGACGCGGCGCGCGCGGGATCATACGCGCATCGTCTACGAGCATATTGGAGCAATCTGTTCCAGAATCAGCAGTTCAATCTGGTGATGGAGCGGGTGGACAGACCACCAGACAGATACGTGCGCGATATTCTGCAGCGAGGCTGGAAGCCGCGCAGGGTCGTCACAGGAGACAGGAAGCCTCACTACACCGCCAACGTTGTAGGGGAGCCTATGAGAGTATTGCCAACCATCTTGGCGACACAAAACTCTCGTGCTTTTCGCGCGCCTCGCGCAGGCACAGTGGTGAGGAAGGGAGATGATGATGAAGTGGGGGAGACCAGAGAGGTTAACCTGGACGAGAAGGCAGTGGCCATGGGGTACAGCGCAGGTGAGCTGCGCGCGGCACATGGCATGAAAGACGAAGAATTGGCAGGAGTGCTTGGCCTTGCTATGGACCGAAGAGCAATGGAGCTATTGTATGCGATTGCCGAGGTCAGCACGACCAAACTGCCGAAGAGTGAGGAGAGTGAGGAGGAGGAACATGGCACGCTAGCTGCCATCCCCATCGCGCAAGTCACCAAGGTGGCTGCCACCTCCGAGGGCATGGCTGAGCCGGTGCGAGCCCAACTAGCAGAGTGGATCACCAGTTCCAGCGGCTACACCCAGCAAGTCGCGCGACGCCTCAGCCATCAGGACTGGGAAGAACGACTGCAACGCATGTGCAGCCAAGGACAAAAAGGTACACAGGGGCTAGGCACCGTCGACGCTGTTCCACGCCGCAGGCAGTGGAAGATGGCCTCCATGAAGCTCGCGGGCTACGAGGCACGTCACCGGCAGGTCTTTTCTGGACCTGAAGGCAAGCCAGCAGAGACAAGCTCAGCCCCAGAGTGGGCACCAGTGACAAAGGAGAAAGAGATGAGGCTGCCCAAGCTGCCCGACACTACGAGAATGGTTGCAATGCTAGCCAGCGTAACCAACCAAGAGTCATTCCGAGAAAGATACCCCGATATACACGAGGACGAGCTATGCCTCGCGTGGATCAAGACAGGGGGAAGAGTGGAGGTGCCCAAGGAGGAATATCACAGGGTAAGGAAGAGGGCAGCGCGTCACCGTTGGGACGAGCTCATGGGCGAGTTATACATGGTCACCGTCAGTGGTAAGGAGCTGCTGGTGCCCAAGCCCTGTGACAGGATTCAGTTGGTGCGTGAGTACCATGAGAGGACTGGCCATTGGGGCATCAGGCGGACATTGAACCTGTTGTGGCAACGCCATTACTGGGCAGGCATGAAACAGGATGTGCAAGCAGTGGTCACTCAGTGCCAGACTTGCCAGAGGGTGAAGACGCACTATGCACGGGAGGAGGCGAATCTCACGCCGCTGGAGATCAAGTCCTTCATGTATCGCTGGTCCCTGGATTTAGCGTGGCCTACGAAACGCATCACGAAAGCTGGGAACCAACGCGTCTTGGTCATGATTGAGCACTACACGCGATTCGTCGTGTGTGTTCCGATCCCCGACAAGGAGGCCGCCACCATCGCCAGCGCATTTCGCTATCATGTCCTATCCGTGTTTGGGGCGCCTGCAGAATGTTTGGTGGATGGGGGCACAGAGTTTGAAGGTGAGTTCTCTGCTCTATGCGAGCAGTGTCTCATTGACCGAAGAGTGACTTCACCGAGTTCTCCAGAGAGCAATGGCTTAACTGAACGAGTGGTACGCACCCTCAAGTTTTGCTTCAAGAAGATGGCCCTCGACAAGGGCCTGGACTTTGAGTGGGATGAGATGCTCTGGTCACTCGTACTCAGCTACAACGCAGCTAGGCAGCAGTCCACTGGAGTGGCGCCATTTACCTTGCTGTTCGCTCAGGAAGCCACGGTGCCACCGGATCTTCGTGCTCGACCCGAGTTGGACTTTGGGAAGCAGGAGGAGAAGACACTGGCTGATGATCTGTTACAGCGAGCCGCCATCGTGAAGAGGCTCATGGTACATGCAGGGTGCAACCTGGAGATCGCTCAGCACCGCGACACCTTACGGTACGAGCACAGGAGGAGCGGCAGTTACGAGCCGAAGCCGCACCAGTTCAAGGCAGGCGATTTCGTGTATATACGACAACAACCGCGCTCTGGCATGGAGGTGGCCACCAAGTCAGCCATCCTGAAGATAGTCAAGGTGCAAAGAGATGGAGTGGTAGTGTTGGAGGACAGCACGAAGCTGCGGGAGAAGAGCACAGTGCAAAATATTGCACCATGTCACCTACAAGTGAAAGACCAGTACGACTGCAGTGCAGCCATTCCCAGCAAGCATCTCGCGTGTGAGGCGTGCATGCGGACAGATGGGGAGGCAGCCATGTTGCTGTGTGACACCTGCAACCGTGGTTATCACACGTGGTGTCTGAATCCGGCGCTGGATGGAGTACCTGAAGGGGACTGGCAATGTCCCAAGTGCTTAGGTGAGACCGTGGTGGCAGCTGCCGCCGAGGTGAGCGCGTCAATCGTTGACAAGATGGCGGCCATGGAGCTGCAGTTGAGAGAGAAGCTGGGATCAGATGTGGTATTGTTGCCTGCAGACGTGGGTCCGCATCGTGCAGTGAGGCCAGGACGTGAAGACCCATGGCAGGCGCTGACCTCGCGGCAGATGCTCAGAAAAGAAGGGAGCATGGGGGAGCTTCCTGACAGAGTGGCCTGGGGAAACCAGGAGGAGCTCAGCAGAGTGATCACAGAAGTGATGCCAGGATTCTGGCATGAGGGCCATCGCACCATCTTGAGCAGGAAGTGTGCAGAGCAGCACACTCGCGCGAGGAGTCTTCGCAAGAGGTCCACGGTGCAGGCCATGAGCCCCGAGGAAGTGCAGAAGAGAGGAGATGTGACGCAATTGAGCAGAGCTCAGGTGAAGATTGCCAGCCAGCTGGATTGGGGCTTAGAATTGGTGATGACAGTTCCTCAGGAGGTCAGACGTTTGGCGCACGAGGTGACTTGGGAGAAGATCACACAGGTGTGGGATCCTTGGGCTGGCACAGGTGTCATTGGCAAGGTTATGTCGTTGGAATGGCCTCACCTAAAGGTTATGAACAATGATTGGAATCCGCAGTTGAAGTGGCACGAAGCCCTCAATGCTTTACAGCCGGGCAATTATCGAGCCTGGAAGGAGAAGTATGGGGTGTGTGACGCGGTGGTGACTTCACCCTGGTTCGCAGTGCTGGATATTGCGTTGCCATTGGCAGTACTGGCCAGTCGAGTGGTGGCTTGTATTCACGTGCCATCGCACTACATGACAGATATGACAGAGAGCAGGGCACAATACTTTCGTAAGCTGTGTCACGCTGGGCGTTTACATGTGATTGGGCATTTGGAGCATGGACCTATTGGCAGAAGATGCATGTGGGTCATGGTGTTTCGTAACCCTTTGACAAGAGCCAGGATGTTGCGAGGAGGAGAAGCTTCTGGAGTGGGTATGTTTACCTTCAGCATGGGCAAGTTCGCAATGGATGGCGTTACAACAGAAGATGCTGAGCAAGCTCTTATCTAATGTCTGTGCTACCAGTGGCAGCTACAGATGGGGGATGTTGAGAAAAAGAGCTTGCATAAGTTGTGAGAAGAGATAAAGAGATATCAAAAATTTTGAGATTTTGTATAGTTGGAGTAGCAAGATAACTGTGCAGTCATATAAGGAAACATATGCAAAGTTGAGCTAGTGTTGTATAGGCACTGACAATAAGTAAGACTGTCTAGTAGTAGGGCTAGAGGGTTGTGCTTTGTGTGGACGCTTCGTGCATAAGTTCGCGACAGCTGTCACAAACCACGGCTTATCGTGTACCTCAGCCGGGTTGTGACACTTGCTGTAGCAGTCTCTGTGACGAACGTATGACACGCGCAGTACGATACGCGAGAGGAGTTATGACAGTGACGAGATACGGAAGTACGGATGGGTGTTACACTTGTTTGGAGATAGCGAGGATAAGTAGGGCGGCGTAGCAGTGTGAGCCAGACGCTCATTTTTGTTTTGCCTTCGTAACAGTGATTCCGAAAATAGCCAGGACTCGCTTAAGACCGCGAAAACAGCAGTGTTATGAAATAATTTGTAAGATACAGTATTCTTCTACTTGTAAAGATATACATTTGTGGACTTGTCCTTGTGCGACTGCGTCAGAACTGTAATTAACAGTCTTTTTCATGTTGAGAAAAAGAGCTTGCACAAGTGGTGAGAAGAGATAAAGAGATATCAAAAATTTTGAGATTTTGTATAGTTACAGTAGCAAGATAACTGTGCAGTCATATAAGGAAACATATGCAAAGTCGAGCTAGTGTTGTATAGGCACTGACAATAAGTAAGACTGTCTAGTAGTAGGGCTAGGGGGTTGTGCTTTGTGTGGACGCTTCGTGCATAAGTTCGCGACAACCAACCGTACGCAAGGAAACTTGGAAGGTTCGAAGACTGGCCATATAATCAGAGAACGGTACAGCAGTTAACAGATTTTCACATACACAAATAGAACGATGGCACCTCGCCAGCAGAAGCCTCAGTCCCGCAGCCCGCCAAACCGCAGGACACCGCCACGTCTCTCAGGGGACCCTTGCGGAAACGACCGCTGCCGGCAACGCACAGATGCAAGACATGATGCGGCAGATGCAGGAAATGCAGGCGCAGCTGGCTGCATACCACCAGCACAACGCGCACCCATCGTCACCCAAAGCCCACCGCGCCCCTACCCCCATGGCCAGGCAGCCGGCAGTGGCCCAGCACCCGGATCCCGGGGTAGAGGAGCTCAACAACATGAAGTTCGATTGCCGCGCAGTAATTACCGAGTGGCAGGAGAATGGGACCGTCGCGTACGGCACAGCGCAGACCATTGGACATGCGCAGCGCTCAAAAATCGCTAAGCACGTTGAGTCCCGGCACCCCACCATCCCCTCCAGGTTAATTCGGGCATACATAACCAATCGGCTGTCGCACCTGAAGAACAAGGGGGAAGGTCCGGGGAGATGGAAGTACAAGAACAATGCCGAGTTCCCGGACGGCTACTTTGTGAGGCACAACGAGCCCGCTGACAAGTACCGCCTCAACATCCGGTCCGAGTGGCCGACAGTGGAGGAAACGGAGGCGGTGATCGCGTTTGTGATGGCATGCGCGAACGGTATAATCCCCACTGAAGGCCCCGCTCACGACGCCTTCTATGACGTCCAGGGAGCCACCGTCCCCGACAATCTCGGACAGGAGAAAAAGGTGGTGGTCAAAACCGAGGGAAATCCGAAGGTAAGTGTGTCATACACACGCAACAATGTGTGGCAAAATGTTCACTGCTGGGTCGTTCTTATGGTACTGCCTGTGGCCCCCGTACGGAAAGCGTATGGACGTATGGACAAGCTGACAGGTTGGGTGGGGGAGGGGGGTGTCTGTGTCGGTATTTTGCAGGTCGCCCCGAAGGTTGTCCCCGCCAGCACCGGACCAATGTATATCGGCACCGTGGTCTACATTTTCGCGTCTCCCCAATCGGACTGCGTTCCTATTGGGGACACAATCCTCACCAGCAAGGTGTCGGATAAAGGGTTGAAGACATACGTGCGTGTTGGCACACGGGGTGGTGGCAACGATGGGGAAGGAGGGGGGAGGGGTAAAGTCACTGCTCACTCAACGTTACTGGGCTACGTGTTCCGGACGGGTATGCGGAGGTGTACATCTCCTTCGTCGTGGAAGGCGAGGGTAAAGACATGCACCCGGTGGAGAGGCTTATGGCACTTCACGAGGAGGGCATAGATGCGGTGCTGGAGTGCGTAAACAACAAAGTTATGAGTAAGGAAGTGCTGGAGCATCTTCCCTCTTCACTGCGCGAATCCAAAGCTGTTTGCTGGTAAGTAAATAACCCGTTTCGAACCACCTACCATGTCGCCACATGCGCCCCCCAGGCGGGCGCAAGCCGCCCCACCCAAACGGCCGAAAATCGGAAAAGGCCAGATATCGGCAGTGAGCTTCCCGTGGAATGAGCCCCCTCAAGTGCGACCCGCAGGGGGTATGGACCCCCGATAGCGGGATGGTTTGGACCCATCGGGACCCCATGGGACTAATTTGACCGATACCCCGACATGGGCACCTCACATGCATGTCTTAACTATTAACACTTGTACTGTAGTTTTCGTATAGCCTAATATTTTCGGTAAACATATAGTGGTGTAAAATGGGTATCGATATGGGTATCGACCGATATATGGGGCGTTCGGGCTTCCAAATTTACTCGAAAGTCAACTTGGGTTAACGCGGTTTGGGCTATATATCGCCGCAAGGCATCGCCCACGGATACAGTGATGATAAGGGTACTCTGATAATAAGGGTACTCCCGCCTATAGTGTTTACAATTTGCCATCGTATCTAGTTATTCGCTGAAACTATCGGTTATTCGCCGAAACCCGGACAAATAAATGTTACCTTGGTGAACTAAAGAAAAGGCACAGTAAGGGAATACACGCAATCCGCCAAAACCGAGAAATTGCACTACGGCTGGTTCGCGCCATGATCCCAGCGACTCCGACGCGTCTTCTCGCCGCCAACAACCCAAAACGCTGGGTGCATCCTCCCGTCGCTCCTGCAGGATGAACGATATATACATTGTTAGTCGGTGAACGAAAAACAAGCAGCGCAAACTTATTCATGTCAGCCAGCGAAAGTGGCGTGGTCCTAAACATTAGTGCGGTGGCATGGCCAACCAAGACCGAGGTTAACCCCGCCAGGGTAGATCCCCAGACGCCCTGCTACCTCTTCGAAGAAGGAAAAACATGGGGCAAGAGTTCCTACACAAATTCTAAAAACAAGATCGCGTTTATGAAACACAAGATCGCAAAAAGTGCAGACAAGGCATGCGCACAAAATTGCCAAACATTAAAACAAGGAGGCATGTGGAGCAGTTGACGCAAAAGTATGTGTAAACCTCGGATCTTGACTAAGTGTTTGAACTTTGAAGGAACGACGACGCGCTTTAACCGATTAAATTTGAGAATGAAAATCCTCGTATCGATGATCGATCGAATGCGGTTCCCATTCGCTAAGATAAAGGAAATATCTCCACGCCTATTCGTATTACACTGTTTATCGGAGAACAACTGTGATGCGCGATGGCAAACGTAGCCGCAAGATACGAACGCTATGAAAATACATGACATTATCATGAATACATCTAGCGCCATAAATTTTCCATCTAACGACGCAAAGTTCCGACGATTCTTCGCAAGATCGCAACGTTCTCATCTCTTGGTACCCGGGATGTCACAATACGTCATACTGACACGCATAGACATTCACATTGACACACGCTAATCTCAAGGTCATACTCACAGCAGACTGAGGCGAGAGCGAGCTCGAGACTCGTATTTCAATCCTCAGTCATACTTGGATGGCGCCATCTTATGACTCTCTTTATTTTTTATTGTATTTCTCTCTGAAATATATATAATTTATCAACTTTGAAACCGAAAAATAGCCATAACTTGAACAAAAAACATGATTTGGACCCGCCGTTTTGCGCATGTAGCTTTTTCTACGTTAAGTCCCCACTATAACATACACCCCCATAAAAAACCATCAATATAAAAAAAATCCTCCCCGACTAGTGAGGCACAAATCGCAGCAAGAGCTTGATCGGTGTCCAATCACGCAGTGTGCCGTGCAACATGCTAACGATCGTGATCGTTCAAACTTGAAACATTTAGTTAGGCAAGTGAGGGTTTCGCCCACAACCTTTTACCGGGGTATCGCTGCCCAGCGAGGCGTGAACCTAGCCGTAAAAAACCTGTACACTAACATACCGTACACATAGACGATGGACGCTCCAAGCAAGGCGGCCTACCTCACATCATACACACTTGCCGCAAATCCTATCGGTGGGAAGGCTAACCCGTGTTCTTGTTGGGCTTGAAAATCTCGACTAATCTCTAATTACCCTGGTAGAGACACTATCTTTGTGTACACTACTGGTCCCAGAGAGTGAGGGCGGCTGTCTACTTTGCACGAATTATAGCGGAACATGCATGGTCATCGAGTGAATTCGAAGACTCAAATCAGAGAATACCACACAATCTACTTGTAGACGGGTCATTATATGCTTAAAGTTTATATGCCACGGCACAATTAGTAGTCTGTAGTTGTGTACCGTTAATTTGCTCCCCACATCGATGGATTTGTGCCGCCTTAATTGTTGACAAGACTCAAACATTGACTTCACAGTAAATAAAGTTGTCTGGGACCTTAAAATTCAGTTCCAATATGAAGAATCGGGTAAATAACATTGAAAAAGGTATTTACACAAAATAAAGTGACTGCTTTGAATAAAGCTGCCCCCCTGACTGTGTGATTCAGTAGGCCAAGTACAACTAGTATATAACAGCTTTGCTCCGCGTTTATTTCTTGTAGCCACGGCTGGCACGACGACCGCGAGCCTTCTCGAACTTGCGGCCCTTTGCGCGGACGAAAGGCCTGCACAATCGACACGTAGCCACTTCATTGGGGCAACAACAACAAACTGTTGATCGTGTTGTGGAAGGCTCACAAGGGCCTCAAAGCTTTTGCAGGTGTGTCTGGAGACTTTAATGCCCGCAGGCACATGAAGACACTCACTCAGTGCGAAGTGACTTCGTGCTTAAGGCACTTTACTATTCTATATGACGAATGCACTTCGCCTCTCATGTTACAGACAGTTCTGAAAGGCTCTTGTGACTTAGGTGTGGAAGCAAAGAGGGAGGTGTGTACATACTTGGCATGGCTGCCGGGCTTGCCAGGGGCGCCGAAGTGCCTCACGGCCTCGCGAGACAACTTGGGTCCACGGAGCAACACCTGTATACGAGCAGCAAGAGACTTCACCTCTCGGGAAAACGGTGCAGAGCACTTTTGGGTGCTGACCGTCAAATCACAACAAGACAAACGCCAGAAGCGCCGATCCCTTCGGGTTTTTTTGAGAGGTTCACATATTTCAGCAGGAGTAAGAAACACGGACGACTTAGAAGAGACGGAATATTAAAAATAACAGGACAGCTCACTGACCCATGAGAAGCACGACAGCTTCCGTTCAGGACCGCAGGCCAGGACTGACGCTTGCCCACGAATATCCTTAGAAATACCGCGATAGTAGGAGCTACCCTGGTGGTTTCGGCGTGTCGTGTATGCGAAAGGAGAAGCAGAGCATGAAAGCGCCGATCGCTCCATTCTCTTCAACAGAAACACTTATTTCCGCAACAATAAGCAACACGGACAGGACGGCTTACAACAGAAGGAACATACAAAGTAACACGACAGCTCACTTGACCAGTGAGGAGCACGACCGCTTGCGTTGGAAAAAACAAGCCAGGGAACTCTTGGAAACTGCAAGCCAGCACTGCTGAAGCTTGCCCACGACTCTGTCCTTAGAGATGCCACGATAGTAGGAGCTGCCCTGGTGGTTTCGGCGTGTTGTGTGGGTGGGGAAGTGGAGCAGAGCATTGATGAAAGCCCCGCCAAGAGTCTCACCGTGTTGGTGCCGGTGGGTGCGACAAGCGCAAGCTGGTCGAAAGTCATGCACTCTCCGCCGGAAGCAACAATGCGGGCACGCGCGGTCTCAGTGAAGCCAAGAGCGCACACCTGTGCCAAGCGGCAGATCAAAATGTGGGTTTGCATATCCCAACAGCAGAGTCAAGGGATCAGACCAAGCGAACAGACAAGTGAATGCATTAGTCCACAAAAACTGCATTGCGAAGTTATTAATGTTTCACAGAGAAGTAAGTAGCTCTGACGTGCTCGATACCTTCAGCTTGGAAACCTCTGCAAGGCGAGTGTCGTCGGTAATTTTGCCCACCAAAACCGCGATCTTGTCCTCCTGTTGAACCACGATAGCGCACAAAATATTACAAGAATACAGTATCCAAACGACTTGAATAAGGGTTCGTGAAGGGTGTGACGATGTGTACTATCACAAGGAGAGTTTATTGACACTAACTGAGGGCTGTGTTCGCACTGCATACCTTGCCCTTCATGTAAGCGCAGAGCTTGGACAGAGACACTGGAGGACGGTGCATCTTGCTCATAAACAATCTCTTGAGCACCACCTGGTTGAACTTGGCATCGGTACGCCTTGCCAAGAAACGGTACAGCTACAAAATGTGCAAACCCACCGTTGAGCGTAGTAACACAGAAACTGGATCTGCACAAAAAACAGTGATTAAGCTTGCCCCTTCCTCTGAATACCTTCACAAGAAGCCTGAGGTAGAGGTTTTCGCTCTTAGGTGCCTCACGGTTGGTCTTCTTGACCCGGCCGCCAGCTTCAATATCGATACCCTATAAGCAGTGCACTGACTTGGATTAAAATTTGAAGAGCAGCGGAAAAATAAGTAAGCTTACAGCCAAGGGTTTCCGTATCTAAAATAAAATTCTACAGAATATCATTCAGTTTTGAGGTCGTGCGCAGGTGGTCATTCTTCAAATATGCGTGAAGCAGATCCGAGGCTCCTGAGCCACCGGGCAAGAAATTTCGAGAACACACTCACAAGTGAAAACAATAGAGGTTGCACAGGTGAATAAAAAAGTTTAATAAAAAAGTTCAAGATGATGGTGTGAGGCGTGAAAATGAAGAGTATCCACCATGGCGATAAGTTGCGGCGCGGTCGCTGCAAGGTCGGGAGAAAAGAAAAAACATGGTGAGCAGCAAGAGTAATTGTTTCGCTCACGGAGGACTTGAGCGGTGAGATTTAAATGTTCATCTTACGGTGTAAATTAAGCGTACGCGAACTTACCGTCGACAGTCATGCTATTTTTAATTTATTTTTTAATTTTATGAACCTTACCTCTCGTCTGCTCTTTATCAGTCTCTACAGTACAGTACAGTACCTCTCGTCTGCTCTTTATCTCCTTTATCTCGGTATCGTTTTGATTCCGGTATCGGTACTAGGCCAGTCGATCTAAAGATCTCCACTAGGCCTGCGACCGAATATTTGACGTCATTTTGCGATCGGACGGCAGCGGCACTGGCACGATACGATTACAGTAGTAACCGGGCTTTATTATTCTGACGATTGCAATTCTCTATCTGAACACCGCGTCTACAATAATAATAATAAAACATTTACGTCGATGAGTAAGGCAACGCCTTCGGAACGATCTACTCGAGTCTGTTCCCCTCATACATGACAGTCTGCTAAGGCAGGAAGCATTCCACAAAGCGTGGAAGCAAGGGTGGCAAGGCACTAATGAAAGCGTGTCTGCCACCAGCGTCGGAAAAAACATCAGCAGGTCGTGGAGCTGATGCACGATGGAGATGGAGGCGGTGTGGGCGGTGGTGGTGATGAAGTGAGAAAAGCCCAGGGGTGCTCCGGCCCCTGGGCCGGTGGTGCCCCCTTAGGGCCGGGGCCCTAAGGGGCCCCAACCCCGTGGGGGCTGGGGGGAGGGTGGGGGTTCACATAGCTGCCTAGCATTTCCCCTGCTGCCTTTACCACATCGGTTTCTTTCCTATCCCCCGTGCAGAGCTCCTGAATGCTGGGTGCCTCTTCTACAATGCCATTCTTCACGAAGAGTGTGATATATATATAGTGAGATATATATTCACAGCTCGGGAAACAGTCAGGAACTGGTGAAACGGCTAAGACAATTTGATAACACAATTACTCAGGGTTTTGTGTGTGTCGGATTGTCTGTCGGAGAGCACGTGACAGACTGCAAGTGACACTCGCAGTGAGGGGTGACACAGAAAGGGGGTTGACTGTCAGTGACACAAAGTCACCCCCTTCATGACACCACCTCACCCCGAAGGTGTGAGGTCACAGGCAGGATGCAACAATTCACCCTAGGTCCTAGCTAGTACACAAATGTTACTCGGACCAATGGGACCTTTTTCAGTCCATCTAGTGGCGGATCCCCGCGTGGGCGACGGCTAAGCAACAACTGCATGTCTAGGCTTGCTAGGTCATAACACAAAACTGCCGATGTCTGTTCTAATTCTCGGTGGCGGTGGTGCCCTCGATGGTGGACGGTGTCGAGTGCCACCAAGGTGACGGTCAACCAATCCCTGTACGGTACAAGAGCCAAAAGCGGCCAAGCACCACCATAGCGAATGCGTCGATGGAGAGGGGGTAGGGAGGTGGAAAGTGAAAAATGCGGAGAGGGGACGTGATTGAGTGCATGGGAAGAAACCCAAAAGGGACGATGGCGAAGGGCGAAGTGAGTGCGATAGCACCACCAGACACCACCAGATGGTGACTAGGGGGCGTGTAAGGCGAAGGCGAGGGAAGCGGAGAGATGAAGTCGTGGAAGTCAGAGAGTTCGTCGTCGACGACGGAAATGTTGGCGTCGAGGTTGATGTCTCGTGCGCAAGCACCACCAGACACCACCAGAGCGTTGCCAGAGGTAAAATGTCGTTGTCGAAGTAAGTTCGGCGTAGAATGCAACGCTACCATGCGGGCACGCTGACGCAAAGAAGCCATGACCACTGAAACTGTAAAATCTGAAGGGGAAGAGGTTTGGGTTTGTGGCGACAACTTAAATTTCTGTAAAATTAACCATTTCCAGCGATGAAAAAACCAATGATGGGTCAAATTTCGCGGGGAAAACGCCGGTCAGGTCAAAAACTTCGTGAGATAAGCCAATTTTGCTGCAGGATAAGTGCTGCCAGCCAGAGCGTAAAGTAAAATCGTGTTGACAAAGTAGATGCGTTGATAAAGAAGTGGACACGAAATAGAACTCAAAGGGAAAACGTAGATGAGCGAAGATGCGCGGAAGAGATCCGGGAGATACGTGGCCGCGAATAGATACGTGAAGAGACACGTTGAAGCAAACGTTGAAATATAGATGCGTTGAAGATACGTAGATACGAAGATACGAGGTGGTAAATTAACCGAAAAACGTTGGTGAAGATGCGCGGAAAAGTTCCGAGAGATACGTGACCGCAAATAGATACGTTGTAGATACGTGGAGACAGTTGTAGATTCGTTGAAACGGAGACACGTTGAAGATACGTTGCGGCGAAGATGCGTAGATGCGTAGATACGTGTAGATACGGGAAATAGCCGAAGCACCGTTCACGAAAATACGTGGAACAGGCCGATAACCTCACGAAGAGTGTGATATATATGCTGGAATCTGTATAGGCAGCCCTGACTGGGAGTCCCGGTGCAGGCCCCTATGACAGACCCCTAGGACCAACACTGGACCGCTGACTGATCTATAGGTTCGTGCTGTGACACACGCTGTGTCACAGGTAGGCTAGTATCCGAGACCGTTGCGAGACCGTTCCGGGTATATCTAGCTTAGGGTTTATTATCTTATCACAGTTTATCCACACAGTTCGGGACCCTCTGATATCTAGTGAACTAGGATATTCCGGTAGGTCGTGGCCCCATCCACGCTTTATTCCACTTGCTAGTTTGGCCATGATTGGCTAAACGGCCGTTCGGAGAGGTGGTGCGCGTTTGCGCGTTTGGGCATTAGTGGAGATTATGAGATGAGCGGCTTGCGGTAAGCGACTTGGGCCGCGGCTATGGGGTGCCGGCTTAGATTGGGTTTCGTCGTCGCAATGTCCATTGTCCACGGTTTTCTGCTCGCTCTGATCCTGCCTGCTACCGTATTTTGGGCTGGTGACCTAGGCACCTTTGACTTCGACGACATCTTCCTTCGCCCCTCGCTAGCATGGCCCGACCGCTCTTTCCGTCTCTGTGACGTCACATTTTCTCCGCGGCCCTACCCAAACGTGCTGCAGCGTACCGCCTCCCCTCAGGCTTATCTAGAGATGGGAATCACAACGAGATCCAAGAAGTCCCTCACGAGGGACAGCGACATCGACGCCTCTCTGAGGTTGATCGACGGGGTACGGAACACGCCGACGGCAGCTACGCCTTCAGTTCCTACCCCCAACCCTGCATCGAACGAAGACGCGGACGTGGCCGTCAGACGTTACTTGCAGGAGCAATCCAAGTTGGTGGACGAGATCTACAAAGCGCGTCTCCATCGGGCTTGGGCCAAGAGTATCCGTGAGGATATTCTTGGTGACAAGAAACATCATTTTCGCGGTACGGACGACGCTGGCCTTCTGTCCGACCTGGTGGTGCAGCTGCGTACGGAGTTTCAGTCGGCTGGTCTGGAGCTGCGTGCCTTTGACCTCGACGACCCTCTGGCACCCGTGGTCAACAGGGTGAATGGGCTTCTCTACGACGTTCTAGCCCTGGTGATTGAGAAGCACAGCAACGCGTTCGTCTGGCTCACTGGTACGGATTCTTCGACTGACCGAGATGGACGGCGAGCTCTCATCGACGTGATCAAGGGCTGTGTGCCGGTGGCACTGCGGGAGTCGCAGCAGGAGGAGCACGCCGCGTTACGTTATCCCGCAAACGTTGACCCGCAGCCGATCTTGGCTAAGGAACAGCGTTTGGTGCGGGATAACAGGGCGTCTGACTGGACACCGACGGAGGCTACCAGAAAATTGAGCCTCTACACCCGCCTCGACCCGACCTTCTACGCTGCGGTGAAGGTCCGCTATCCCATGACCGCTGACTTGGCTCATGTGTCACTGGTTTCGCTCCGTTCCATGGTTGTGGAGATCTACCAGGCTTGGGCACAGACGGGCGGGGGGAAGACGGCTTCTGGCGCGGACGGCATCTCCGCGCACCTGTCTAGCAGCGAGTACGACGCACTGCTGCGGAAGATCACGGAGCTGCAGGAGCTCGTACAACGGCAGCAAGGTGAGGCCGCTCCGGTTGTGCGTCAACAACGGGAGCGGGTGCAACAGCGGCAGCAGCAACAGCGGGGGCAGCAGCCGCGGGGATTCCGTGTGGGGACCCACAAGGCCCCACCGGTGGGATTCGACCGTGACGATCAACGGGCAAGGCCGTTCTGCGGTAGGTGCAAGAAGGCGGGCAAAGGTGAGAACTATCACTTTTACCGCGACTGCCCGTTGGGCGGGCGCCAACACCCGCCCACCTCTGCCGCAGCGTTTTGCGTTCCCATCGACGAGGAGGACGCAGAGGGGGTGCACGCGCTCGCCATGTGTGCATTGTTCCAGCAGGCAGCGGATGACGGGGCGGAGTCCTTCGCGCGTGCGGCGGCCGCGTACGGGCCGCCCGCGGTGCTTTGTGCGGGAGCGGTGGGCGGCATTGACGTGTCCGCCTACGGCTTCACCGTGGAGCAGCAGCCGGATTCCGAGGGAGACGACATTCTCCGCAGGCTCGACGATCTTGCCGCGGAGGTTCACTCCGCGGCCAACCCGCAGGTGCATTACACTCACGCATCTTTCCCGCCTCCTGCCGGTGACGGCAGGGGGCTTCGGCTCTGGTGTGCGTGCCCGCCGCAGCGGTGGCCACACCGGAGGAGCAGGTTCCGGCAGGTGGTGCGGCGGCATCGGCATCCGCCGTGCCGGCCCCTGCTATGCCTGTCTCGCAGGGAGAAGATGTGAAGCCCGCGCCACTTCAATCGGCGCGGGTGACCACCACAGCGGACGCGGACGGTGAGTTCGCTGGGTTCGTTCAGACCGTGAACCACGCCGCCGTCGAAACGGTTGATCTCACGGGTTACGACACAGACGATTACGAGGACTTCGCTGACGGCAGCTTCGTCGTGGAGCCGCGGGCCTCGGCCATCTCGGCAAATCACTCGTCGACGCCCGCAACCCAGGCACCTCACTCTGGTGGTGCTCTGGAGGATTGGCGTGAGGGTGCTCCCCGCAGCTACGGCTGTGGAAGGCCTCCGTGGGGCTTCCCCGCCCACGCGGGCTTGTGGGGGATGCCCTTCCTTCTCTCTTTCATTCTCCTGATTTCTGTCGTAGGGGTGGGAGCTGCCACCTATACGGTGGCCAACGACATCGACCCTGTGCAGGTATCGGGTCGGGCTGCGCGGCAGCCTGTGCTGTGCAGGAGTGAGGAGTCACCGCTTGACACGGTGCCATGTGCCATCCCGCCTCGTCTCCACCGGCGGGTGCAAAGGCGGCAGGGCCTCTATATGGCTCCGGTGCCGTGGCATCACGGGCCGCCGCCGCCTGGCGTCTTATTTGAGGGCGGTCCTCCGTTGTCGCCGGCATCGTCTTCGGATGACGAGGCGCCACCGTCGGGCAGTACCTGGCAGCACCCTGGTGCGGTGCAGCCTCCCGTGATCGACGAGTCAACAACACCAACTCCGTCAAATTCTCTGGCGAATGATTTCTCCGTGACCGACACCTTACACTTTGGCAGCCCTGTGTTACTCCGCCGTGCAACTGTGGACTACTACAGTGCTCGTTGTGGTGACGGTGCTCCTCTGGCCATTGACCCCGAGTAGTTATGTTTCTGGTTCTGGCAGTACACCACTTTCATGGTGGTGTGCTGAGATGTACTTTGACCTCAACACGGTCTTCAATCTGGTTTATGCTTTTGCTTTGACAACTTTGAACTCTTCAATCTGGCTTGCTGACACAGAGCTTTTCAGTGGTTTAGCAGGACTTGCATTGCCTGTATGTTTCTGCTCTTGTGCCGGCTAGAGGGTTTCAATTTGTGTATCAGAATTGCACAGTTGAATTAGCAGTTAGGTTTGTCACCCTAGCTCCTACCCTAACTTATCTTAACATTCTGACTCTCCTAGACAGTCACCACCCACAGTGCTGGGGTGGTGTGCTGGAATCTGTATAGGCAGCCCTGACTGGGAGTCCCGGTGCAGGCCCCTATGACAGACCCCTAGGACCAACACTGGACCGCTGACTGATCTATAGGTTCGTGCTGTGACACACGCTGTGTCACAGGTAGGCTAGTATCCGAGACCGTTGAGAGACCGTTCCGGGTATATCTAGCTTAGGGTTTATTATCTTATCACAGTTTATCCACACAGTTCGGGACCCTCTGATATCTAGTGAACTAGGATATTCCGGTAATATATATAGTGAGATATATATTCACAGCTCGGGAAACAGTCAGGAACTGGTGAAACGGCTAAGACAATTTGATAACACAATTACTCAGGGTTTTGTGTGTGTCGGATTGTCTGTCGGAGAGCACGTGACAGACTGCAAGTGACACTCGCAGTGAGGGGTGACACAGAAAGGGGGTTGACTGTCAGTGACACAAAGTCACCCCCTTCATGAATTCTCAGGTAAGGCTCCCGTTTCATGCAATATGCATCTTTCCCTTGCATGACGCCTACACATCCTGGACAGTTTTTTCAAGAGTGTCTTCACCCCACGATGTGGAACCCCGATCCCTTTGAGCACCTTGCCAAAGCCTTCTGGTAAGTACCCCATAAGAGCAAGTTCCTACGGCCACTCCACCGCATTAAGGAAGGGGGTTCCTCCTGCGTTCCTGTGCCCGCCATCCAAGTGTGCTCCAGGATACTGGTTTCGTTGTTCCACATTATTCTTGCCCCCCACCCACGGGCACAATCGGGGCGGCAACAGACAGTCCCTCTCACTCAGGACTTGCTCAATCATATCCGGGTGCAGGCCCGTTTCTTTGAGCAATTTGGGGGTGATCTTTTTATGCGGGACTACATTTATGAACCATTGAAGCAACTTGTATTGCATTTTCTCATTATCAAGTTTCTTACTAACAGGACACCCCATGCTCTCACTGTCAATGGACAATATGACTACATATGAGTACTTATCTTTGTAACATCCCTCCCCTGGCATTGTGTAGGGCCCTTTACCCGACCAATAATCATGTGGAATGAAGGGTATGGTCCCCCTTGGGTATTTGAAGATTAACTTAAAACCCTTACCTGTCCACTTTTTGAGGTTCTTTGGAGACAATGGTAGGATCCAAATTCCCTCAAATCCCTCCGAAGTCCTGGCCGCCTCTAGGCCACGGGACAACGTTTGCATAACAGCAGATGCTTCCCTGAGAACCCCCCCATCAAAGGGTGGGTTCCCATAGACCTTTTTCCCTTTTCCCGTGACACGGTTGACATCAAGGGTCGGAATCGGTTTGAAAATCGTAACCTCTTACAAACTAATTGTGACATTTTTATAACCGGTCGCAAACTAATTGTCATGTACCTAAACTGATTCGATTAGTGTTATCAAAAGCTGATAATCAATTGTGTACCCAATTGTGGGCAGTTGGAAATCGATTCGATTAGTGTTTCAAGATTTCTCTAAGTAATTGTGTTGTGATTATTACAGATGTGAAACCTATTCGATTAGTGTTATCTGAAATAGATAACACATTGTGTACCTAATTGTTGACATTGCAAACCTATTGTATAACCTGTTTCAAACCGGTTATTACTACAGCTAAAAGGAGTTATGTTATCAGCTAATACAAGTTATTACTGCTAAAAGCAGTTCAAACAGGGTGTTAAGGCCAAAAGTTCAAGCAGGGTTCTACAACAAGTCAACTGAAGCAAATAAGCACAACATATAAGCACAGCAAACATGCAAATAGGCACAGCAGACAACTGGCAAAACAAATTATCATAATAATACTGTGCGTGTCTTTGAGTCAGGACTAGTCCGAACTCATCCTAACTCTGAGCATATGCTCTAAGGTACCCTCATCTGTGTTTTTGCGTAAGTCGTCATGCATTCTACCAGCCGCGCTAAAAGCCCTTTCAACCCCGGCAGTAGTGGCAGGGCATCCTAGAAACTGGCGGGCCATGCGATAAACATCTGGAAACCTGCTAGCATTCATATTCCACCAGGCCATAACATCAAAGCCGTCCTCATTCGGTTCTTGAGGCAAGGCAAGGTACTCATCTAATTGGTCCTTGGGAGTTCTTTGCGCCGGCCGAAAGTCAGAAGATTTCTTGCGCATGAAGCCGGACTCGCCGTAATGATCATGTACAAGCTTGGTCACAGGAGCAAGTGGGGCAACGGTTGGCTTCCAGTCAACCCAGGCAGTACGCAAGTACCCGAAAGCACGGTCCGAGGTCATCTCACCCGCCAGAAAAATGTTGCAGCCATCGAACTGCCAGTTCTTCCAACGCGGGTCCAACAAAGTGGAGACGGTGTAATCCTCCAAGATGCTCTCATTGAGATCGGTGACCCAACGCTTGACAAAGTCCGCGTGCATCGCAGAGCGGCCCTCTTTAACAGCGGGTAAAAGGTCCTTGTGCTCGATGATGGTGTTGTTGGCCAAGGTGATGTCCACGGAAGGGGAGAGCTCGAACTCGATCAACCAAGCAGTCATTGGAAGAAGCAAGGACATCGTGACGTACTTGGTGCCTTGAATGATGCGGGTGTAGTGGAATACCGGCCGCAAAACGGGAAGCTGACACACACACAGATATATCAGTAACGTCCAAACAGAAATATTTTCACAAGGGAGTATCCGAAGGTTTTCAACCCTACGTGACAAAGGTGGAAAGATTTCTCGGAACTAACCCCCGGAAACTCTGCGCCCCATTCCGGAACAGACCAGAGCCCGACCAAGGCGGGGCTTCTGCCAAGTAAACGCATGAGGTCTGACACGGTGTTACCCGATGCGACATGACTTACAATACTTATAGCATTGCCCAAATACTTTTTATCCCGAGAAATCTTTCCCAAAAAGACATCACAAGGAAATGAACAAACATCTAAAGGTAAGAAACAGCAAGGCCTTCACTCAGTGCACTAACAGCAGCCGTACCTTTGCAATCTTTTGAAAACATTTTTATACAAAAAACCCCTAAACCCTTAAGGTTTCGGAAGGAGACTCACCGACTGCTCGATTAGCTGCCAGTCGAGAAGATCCAGCTGAAACTCTCGGTAGGTGGAGCCGGAATCGTCAGTGCTCAGGTTGAGCTGCAGGCTCTCCACGTCGAACATCTGAAGTGCCTTTTGTTGAGGAGGGAACCACTCCCACTGGAGGTAGATGCTGTTCCAACGGATAGGGATAAATCGGGGAGGCTGCGTGTTGGGAAGAGAGAATTTTGTCTGGCACTTGTGCAGGCACGACAACCCGAGAGGGGACCGCCGGAAGAGCGCAGATATCCCCTTAGTCTTCTTGTGCACAAGATCAATGCCACCCACTTTCAGAGACTGCATCACACAGCGTTGCCCGACATGAGCCGGACAAGGAGACAGCTCGAACCCGCCCAAGCCTTTCTGCACGTTGCTGGCACCGTCGGCGACGGCCTTGTGCAGGCAGTCCTTCACGGTGTCTACAAGGAAGTCAGGATCGTCGGGGTCGACAAAAACAGACCCCTCGTACTTGCCATCCCCGAGTAAGGCGAGGGCTTTCTTCGTGGCGGTCTCTATCTCGATGGCAGTGTGGGCGACATCGCCAAACGGAACAGCCCGAACCAGAATCTCACTGATAGTCGAGGCACCTTCCGGCCAAAAGTACAACAGAATCCCCAAGAGCGCGATACCGTTCTCGGACCAGATATCAACGGCTGTGCGCACATACACGCAGACTCGTTGTTAGTAATATGAATCACAAACAAGTGTTGATGACAAAAAATGTACAGACAGGCAGGCAGTGATATTATGAAATTAGGTCAGGAAATTGTGTCAGGAAAAGTGGGCGTACCAGCAGACGGGTCGACTCCACGTGAACGAAGATGCGATACTTTCAGCCGATCGTTGGCAAGGACCTTGCCAGAGAGAGAGCAGAGATGGCGGACGACGTTGTGGGCAGAGGGCATGGAGTACCCTCCTTCAGATGCAAACATCAGAACATCGTTCAACTCAGTGTCCCGCTCGGGCAGGCTCAAAGGCCTGGCGCGTTTGCAGAGCCAGGTGACGACCTTCTTGGTCAAGGTGTCACGTTTGCCCGGCGGCCAGGAAGCGCCGCCATGGCTGATAACAGACTGCACAGGGTTCACAGTAGACGCCGCCGCAGCATCAGCTCCACCACTGTTCTCAGTGACGTACTCCTCGGCCTCAAGCTCAGCCAGATGATCTTTATGAACGTGAGAGAGATGTTGTCGAGCGTTGGTCGTGTTGGTGGTGGACGCCAGCAGCGCTCCACAGCCCTCAATGGCACACTTGAGTCCAATGGGCTTCGACGTGGCCGGACAAATGACCTCGTTGAAAAGAGACCATACCTGCCGGCGAGCGGACACTTGTCGGGTCAATACACAAGAAACCGAAGGGTATGAGGCCAATTGTAACAGCCGAAGAAAAGTGGCGGGTGCACGCAAACATCGGCTATGAACTACAAACTGTAAAATACGAGGGAAGTCGAAAAGCGAGCACGTCAAAAGCACAAAACATCAGGTAACCAAGGAACGAACGAAGCTCATTACCTTTGCAGTGCGGCGACCCCGCATTGCAGGTCGAAGGATGGCAGTGGTATCATCTTCCTCATCGGTAGCATCATCTTGGACTGTTGACGGGTCAGCAACTGCCGCCGCAGAATTGGTGTCTGCACTTGTACTCGCAGGGGTGGCTGCTACAGTGACAGGGGTGGAGTCGTTAACTGGGGTTCTACGTCTGCGTTTGCCAAGTTTCAGTGGTTGCAATTCTGCCTTCTCATTTCGAAACTGGGCTATATCGTCTTCAAGGCCCGCCAAATTCTCGATCGGTTCCCAGGTGTCATGCGAGTCACTGTATAACGACCATATCGCAAAAATGAGACACGCGGGCGCAAATGAGAAAAAAATGAGAAAGCATTAAATTGTCTGCCAAATTGGTTTTTGGGGTTCTGAATGACAAATATGAGGGTTAATTTGAATAGTCCTTGAAGGAATTTCGAAAAATCTGGTTTTTGACTCTTCAAAGTAGCCACGCGAGTCACGCGTGCGGCAAGAAAACGGGAAAGGTGGAAGTATCGTGTTAGGTGTGGAAAGTTATGATTTTGCCTTATGTTTGTGAACGAAATGTTAGATTTTGCACTATTAGAATATGTAATATTTTGACATTTCCAAAAATGCAACTATTTGCTTACATGGGAGAGATCCAGCAGATTTATGGCCCATTTTAGGGTGTTTGGAGGGTCACGTAGTAAAATACTTCTCATCGGGCGAAAGTGAGCAGCAAAGGAGATATTTTCAAAAGCTATTGTGCTGGCAAAGTTGTTCGGGACTGAAAACAACCAGGGGTGATGCTCCCTCAGGCTTCATGTGACCCAACATGGGCATTCAGCGGGTCAATTTGCCCTGAACAGGCTATTCCAGCACGATTCTCGGCAGCCAAGAAGACCGGTTAACTGTATTATTTCGCGGGAAACATTAAAATACGTCAGAGGCAAAATATCCCGCGGCAGGTGTTCCTACAGGTGTGCTGCACATGGATATATCGGGGCGTCCAAGGTTCAGGGTTTTAGGGTATATATTGGAGGAGTCGTAACCGGAGGTCGTTTGCACACACCTGCGTTCGTGACATAGAACCACAACCCGCACCTTAGACTACCTACACCAGTATGGCCAATATTGGAATATTGCAGTATTGGATATGGCCTTTCGATACTTTTACGTTTCGCGACTGCCAGTTACAACAAGCCCAATGGGTTCCTGAAGACCCTTTAATTCTCCGCTTGTGGCAGCAAGCGCGGAACAAGCAGACGAAGACTGGGAGGACTTCGGGCAACATGCAGTTAATCTCAGGACCTATCACTGGTGGAGTTTTTGGCCGATGTACGTCCACGGCCGTAGATCCAGCGAAAGGTTCGGTGTGAGGCATCTCGTGTACTGGTATGAGGGCGGGTGGATCTGTGCTAGGAGGCAAGCACAAGAGCAAGAAAAACGGCTAAGTATAAAACGCAAGAGTACTCAGTACGGAGTACAGTAGGACCGATCAGAATGATGTTGATGTGAGGTGCCTAGCCTGTTGTACGGAGTACTCAGTACAGTTGAGTTATGGAAAGAGTTCCTGAATGTATAAGAACTCTAAGTGTAACCCGTTTCGGGGAGATGAACTGAACTGAAAAGTATAACATAAAAGTAAAGAGCCGTAACTGCTGTATATTGTGTATTGAAAGCATGCACTGATAGCAAAAGCATAACTATATAGATTTACGAAACCGAAGTCTTATAGTTGACCAAGCGTAATCATACCTCGTGCGGTAGTTTAATAAGTGTAGATAGAATAAGTCCGAAACCGTAAAGAAGAGAAGAAGCAAGAGTGTAGACTCCTACAAAATGGTCATTAGTTCGTGTTTTCACGTTGCTTCCCTGTCTTTTTAGCGCGAATTCTGATCATACCCGCCCCGCCTTGCGAGACTAGCTAGCGAAGTGCGTGCACTACGAAATCGAGAATGCCTGTGCTTTCGTTCTTGTTGCGCGGTGGTGTGTGGGTTTGAGGGTTCCAGGTCGCTTGGAGCCGCGTCGGTGTGGAGGAATCTAGCCCGACGACAATCTTTTGAGGTGCGCGCGTTGCCTTAGTCCTAGCACGCATAGCACGCATAGCACGCATAGACGTGTTTTGGGACTCGCAGGTGCGGGAAATTAGAATCGTCTCCGTTTTTCGGCAAATCCGACCCTTCGCGGCGGAAGCGCTGCGCAAATTTTTGAATTTTGCGTGGCCTTTGCTGAAATTCGGGGTTGGTTCGGGATTTCCCCTACCTTTAATTTGGCCCTCTAGTTCCCCCTATTCGGGAATCTCCGCGCTTCGGCCGGTGTGTCTACTTGTGCTCGCGCGCAAGTAGCGAGTTCCTGGGAGCGGGTGCTAGTTGCCACACCAACCGCTTTTCGATTGGTTAATTCACGGGCGTACAACGTGTGATGTTCCCCATGGGACTTTAGTTTTCTAGGATCCTCTTTTCCGGAAATCTCCGCGCCTCGGCCGGTGTAGCTGCTTGTGCTCGGGCGCAAGTGGTAAATTTCTGGATCGGCGGGTGCTAGTCGCCACGTGTGTCGTGTGGCACTTTCGGCTTTGGCTAATTAGATCTCACGCATAGCACGCATACAATGCCAATGTATTCAGATGAAGAGGAATGCCTCGGTCAGTCGGGCCGGCGTGGGGGGGGTCGGGCCGGCGCCGCCCCCGGCTCGGCCGTGGGGTCCGGTCGGTCGGAGTCTCGCTTTTCAAGGAGGCACTTACCGAGAACGGACTTACTTCTCGGGACTCGCTTTTCAAGGAGGCAACGGAGTCTTTCCAAAGGACCACTGCCGAGACTGCGAAAATGGCCCACGCGGCCCAGGCGAAGATGCTCGAAAAAAATGCACTGGCCCAACAGAGGATGCTAGACAAGAACGCGGACACCTTGAAGGAGATTAACAATCACCACGCCTCGGAGGCTGCAGCGATGAGGGAGATCCTGAAGACAGCCGTGCAGGTAGGAGCTAGTTGTTACGTTCAAGTTGTTTGTGTTTATTGTGGAGGAGGGAACTCTGGCTTGAGGTCCAGATTGAAAGACACGGAACTTGTAACTGGTGTGGGGGGGGGCGGTTGGTACGTCACCGGTAACAGGCAGTAACAGCAGCAGGCCCGTTCGCCCAAATGTTCCAACTGGGCGGAGGAGGCTTTTACCCGGGAGCGCCAGCGCTCGGCGCAGGAGGAGGGTCACCTGCTTTAACGACGCCAACGGGCTCCAAAGTCCCGGGAGCCTCTCCTCCATCACGACCGGCGATGTTCGCTTCTCCACCACGAGCAGGTCCGCAGTGGCCAGGTCAGTTCGACCTCACCCCGGCGGCGAAAGCTGACGCGGAGAAGTTAGGAGAAAGCCTCTGGACAGACTTGAAGGGCGAGGACCCGGAGAAGAAACGGTCGGCGATCGCACAGTACAACGGGTTCAAGGAGCTCGCCCAGCACCTGGAAGTGTCTGAACAAGTTCTGCGCGCCAAGGTGATTGTGCAAACGTTTGACCTGTACATGTCTGTTAGCAAATAGGTAGTTATGCTTAATAAGCCAGCCAGCAAACGAACTGAGAGATCGCACCTGCACTGCCATCGTATGTACCGGCCTGTACAATGAATAATACCGCGCCCGCAAGAAAACCCCTAACCCTGGGTGCTTTGCCTGTTCAAATAAAGAATGTATATTTTCATAGCACCAACGTCTTATCTGGTAGCATTCTTCTTGCCTTTTGTCGGTTTTTGTTGATTTTTTGTGCTACGCACACAGTTACAGTCTCGTGCAGACCTACACCCCCTAGATTTAAGGTTGGTGCCACCGCTTTTAACATTAAAGCCTCCCATTCTCGGGGTGTATGTAAGATATGAACAAAAGTTTCTTCAGACTCAGTTTGTTTGGAATGACTTTGACGTATCCAATCTGAAAACATCGTCATTATCACCACTTTCAACAAATGGCACTTGAGCACCACCCGAATCTCGGTGACAAATCGCCTGGAAACCCCAAATTTCGGGCTATACCCTAAAATTTCAAATTTTTGAATAACGCGTCATTATCTACTCTCCAAATGCTATTTAGTCATATAAAAAAAACCTCATTATCATAACTTCCGCCGATTGACACCTGAGCACCGCCCGAAACTGGGCGAAAAATCGCCTGGAAACCCAAAATTTCGGGCTATACCCTAAAATTTCAAATTTTGAAATAACGTGTCATTATCTACTCTCCAAATGCTATCTAGTCATATAAAAAAAAACATCGTTATCATAACTTCCGCCGATTGACACCTGAGCACCGCCCGAAACGGGGCGAAAAATCGCCTGGAAACCCAAAATTTCGGGCTATACCCTAAAATTTCAAAATTTGAAATAACGTGTCATTATCTACTCTCCAAATGCTATCTAGTCATATAAAAAAAACATCGTTATCATAACTTTTCAAAAAATGAGAATATAATGAGACACCCGCGTGTCTCATTTTTGCGATATGGTCCCTTCCAGCGAATGAGCCATTCCTCGACAGATATGCCATCGATTTTAACTAATCGCTCGGCTATGATAGTTTCAACATCATAGATTTTATCAGCCTTATCGCGGTGATCGAATTCATGGCGGGGCGTGCGTTTGATTGGACCCTTGCCAAGGGGCGGCAATCTGGTTTTAACGGGCTGGGATTTCTTGGAGGGTTTCGCCTTGCCCATGATGATGATGTTTGGTACTGAGTTTCTGTAATGTGCGGAGGGAAATACATTTAAGTAGTCGGGTGCTCGGATGCCCTGTCGTCGCAGATATCCTTCATCTGACAGCTACTACATTTCAAATTTGAATTTTGATCCGCAGCCGAGACCCAACAGCAAACCACATCCCAAACCGGTTACAGCGATCTTTACGTGGCACAATCGGTTTCAAAACGTGTTATTCACTGAACATCAAAACCTGTTATAAACGTGTTATTGCAGATCATAACACATTCGATTGGTGTACCCATTTTCGCGAAATCGATTCGATTTGTAATTGGTGCACACTGAAAATCGATTCGATTGTAATTGTCTGGAATCTGTAACCCATTCGATTCCTAATTATTGAAATTACAAATCGATTGTAATTGTGATAATAGTGTTTAATCGATTAATCATAATTGTCCCAACAATCGATTCCGACCCTTGGCCACGGGACAACGTTTGCATAACAGCAGATGCTTCCCTGAGAACCCCCCCATCAAAGGGTGGGTTCCCATAGACCTTTTTCCCTTTTCCCGTGACACGGTTGACATATGCATCTCTTGCAAGTCCATCTCACCCTATCTTCCCTTTGTGGCAAAAGGGTCTCAACGCCTCCTTCATAGCCGCCGTGGGAATGCACCTCCTTGATTTGATTCCTGGGTGGGAGTTTACAGGGTTACAGAAAAGCTCACATCCGTCCTTTCCTAAGCCTCTTTCATCTATGATGATATCTAATAAGTCTCTTCTTATTGCATAACAATTCTTCGGGTCACCCGACTCAGTATTACATGCTATAAGTGCCGAGTGAATATCATTGGCCCGTTGTGTGTAATTGCTGATCGATGTCTGAGGTGTATCAGTTGTCAGCCTATGCCACTCAACTAACTTCCAGAATTCTTTCTTTTTGATGTACTGTAGGTCTTGGAAGTTGTGACTACCATCATTGTTTGTGTCTATGGGCGCAGCAGCTACTGCTACAGTGCCTTTCCTAGTATTTGACAACCTGTGCATGCTAGCCTCTGGTAGGGCAGCAAGTGGTCTAAAGGCTGTTAAGTCATTGTCTATTTCTGCTAAGGGGAAAATTTCGGAGGGGCTGGTGATGCCCCCCCTTGTGTTACTGCCTTCTATTATCAGTCTCGGGTCTCCCGCTGTGGCTTTTCTGATAGTTTCTTTCATTTCCTCCTGCTGGTTTTCCCTTAACTGGTGTAGTTCATTTCCTTCTCCCGGGCAGTTCAGTTGGATGTGTGTGTAGGTGCATTGTGCTGTTGTGCCACACGTCCGGCAGGTCGGGCTTTCACCCATTCCCATCCTATGTGCTCTATGTGGGGATGCCTGTAGGCCTGTGAGTTCCCTGCACCTATAAGCCGTGAAGTACTTGGATGCAATCTTTGATACATCCTTGATTGGTTTCACATGATTCTCCTCCAATAGTCTGAGTGCCCTGCCTTGTCCATGCATGTCTTTCCACTTTTTGTGGTGGCTCAATCTTTGGAGTCTCCTAATGTGGTTCCTGATGCCTCCCGTTATGGATTGTTCATGAAAGAGGAGGGGAAAATCTAAATCCCCGTCTTCATCGAACCTAAGCTGTCTCCCGCTGTATCTAAATGCCGCTCTTTTGGCCGTCCTATCTACTTTGTCATGGAGCCTATCGTTATTGTGCCCTCTGATCCATTTAATCAGGAGTTTCGCTTGTCCCGTTGTGTTGTAAAATCCTAATTCCTCCAGAATCAGTCTAATGGCTACCAAGTCCCTTCTGTTTGGCTCTTGCATAAGGTCCCTGACATTTAGGGTTCCAGGATCACGGTTTACAGCATTGATAGTTGCCATGGAATCAATTACATGGGTAAGAGGAACCAAGGTGTTCAGAATTTCATGCTTCCGATCTTGGAGTAACTTTCTGAGGCCTAAAATTTCTGCCTACACCTCTGCTCCTTATGATTTGGAACCGGGCCAAAATACCTTACAGTAACTGTACAGTACTTACTACCTCTGACCTTTATCGTCTTGGCATGAAGTGAAACACCGCACCTTACCTTACCTACCTCTGACCTTTATCGTCTTGGCATGAAGTAAATTACCTTACCTTACCTTACCTTACCTACTCGACCTTTATAGTCTTGGCATCAAGTAAATTATCTTACCTTACCTTACTACCCTCCGACCTTTATCATCTTGGCATGAAGTGAATTACCTTACCTTACTTACCTACCTCTGACCTTTATCGTCTTGGCATGAAGTGAATTACCTTACCTTACCTTACCTTACCTTACCTTACCTTACTTAGTCAATCAGCAGCAGCAGCAGCAAAGCTCGAATCCCAACGGGCGACGCAGTCGAATTTTCCAGCCACCCCTCCACTCACCCGGCCATGGCTGCTTCTCCATCTTCTAGAGTTTTTTTTTGCCTAGCACTTAGCTTTTTCTCTAGATGCCACCCTGCTGAAAAGTGGGTTGAGCCCCTTTGTGGGCGCGCTATAGCAGAGGGAGTAGCCCCTGGTGTTTTCACTAGCCTGCTTTGCAGGGATACCGCACTCTCAGGACTTTGTCCCCTTTGCTAGCGTAAATGTTTTATTATTATTATTATTATTACGAATTTTCGATCTCACGATCGCCAGACGCCAACGATGACAGTGCCACTGCAGTCGCGTACATTTATCGCGACGCCACCCACGCGTTGCGTTGTGGCATGGCATGCTGGGAAGCAAAAAGCAAAGCACTGTCGCGCACATGATCCTACGGTCAGATAGTGTAATGGCGAAAATTATTTAAACATCGCATGGCCGACGCGATGTTCGGAAATCGGATAGATTCGCATGGTAATTAATCGTGCTGTCCAACGAAAAGATCGACGCCTAGTTGAGATCGCATATTTGTGATCGACGGCGCCTAGACCTCTGACCTTTATAGTCTTGGCATGAAGTGTATTAGCTTACCTTACCTTACTTACCTTACCTTACTTACCTACCTCTGACCTTTATCGTCTTGGCATCAAGTAAATTACCTTACCTTACTTACCTCTGACCTTTATCGTCTTGGCATCAAGTAAATTACCTTACCTTACTACCGGAATATCCTAGTTCACTAGATATCAAAGGGTCTCGAACTCTGTCTGGATAAACTCTCTTAATAATATAAACCCTAAGCTAGATATACCCCGAACGGTCTCGCAACGGTAACGGAGTCTAGCCTACCTGTGACACAGCGTGTGTCACAGCACGAGCCTACAGATCAGTCAGCAGTCCAGTGTTGGCCTAGGGGTCTGTCATAGGGAACCCCCCGTCAGGGCTGCCTATGCAGATTCCAGCACACCACCCCAGCACTGTGGGTGGTGACTGGCTAGGAGAGTCAGAAATGTAAGTTGTTAGGGTAGAAGCTAGGGTGACAGGTCCTAACTGCTAATCCAACTGTGCCATTCTGATACACAAATTGGAACCCTCTAGCTAGCACAAGAGCAAAAGCACACAGGCAATGATTGTCCTGCTAAACTACTGAAAAAGTCTGCACCAGCAAGTCAGATTGAAGAATATAAAGTTGTCAAAGTAAATCAAACCAGATTGAAGACCGTGTTGAGGTCAAAGTACATCTCCGTACACCACCAGAAAGTGGTGCACTGCCAGAGCCAGAAGGAGATCTACTCGGGGTCAAAGTTCAGAGGAGCACCTTCACCACATCGATCACCGTAGTAGCCCGCAGTAGCACGGCGGAGCAATACGGGGCGGCCAAAGTGTAAGGTGTCGATCACTGAAAAATCATTCGCCAGAGAATTTGACGGAGTCGGTGTTGTTGATTCGTCGATCACGGGAGGCTGCACCGCACCGGGGTGCTGCCAAGTGCTGCCCGACGGTGGGGCCTCGTCATCTGAAGACGATGCCGGCGACAGCGGAGGACCGTCCTCAAATAACACGGCAGGCGGCGGCGGCCCGGGATGCCATGGCACCGGAGCCATATAGAGGCCCTGCCGCCTCTGTTTCCGCCGGTGGAGACGAGGTGGAATAGCACACGGCACCGTAACAAGCGGTGCCTCCTCATCCGACACCTGCAGAAGGTCGGCTTCGTTGGCCACCGTGAAGGTAGCAGCTCCCACTCCCATGACTGAAATCAAGAGAATGAAGGAAAGAAGGAAGGGCATCCCCCACATACCCGGCTGAGCGGGGAAGCCCCATGGTGGCTTGCCGCAACCAGAGGTGCGGTGAGCACCGTCACGCCAATCCCCAAAGGCACCACCAGAGGGAGGTGCGTGGGCTGCGGGCTCCGACGCATGATTCGCCGAAATGGCAGGAGCCCGCGGCTGGCGCGCGTGATCCGCCAAGACAGCCTGCGGTCTTAGCCTGAAGCTACCGTCGGAGAGGTCCTCGTAGTCATCCGTGTCGTAGCCAGTCAGGTCTACCGGCACAACCGCGGCGTGGTTGACATTCTCCACAATGCCCTTGAACTCACCGTCCGTGCTCGCCGTAGTGGTCACCCGTGCCAATTGAAGGGACACGGGCTCGCCGTAGCCGTAGAGCTTCAGGAGCTCCTCCTCGTCCTCCAGGACATGCATAGCAAGGGCCGGCACGGCGGATGCCGATGCCGCCGCATCACCTGCCGGAACCTGCTTCTCCGGTGTGTCACCTGCCTCGGCAGGGTCACACACCAGAGCCGAAGCCTGCGTGTCAACGCCCCCAGACGGCAGGAAGGAGGCGTGAGTGTAATGTACCTTAGGCTCAACGGCCGCGTTGACCTCCGCCGCGAGGTCGTCCATCCAGCCGTTGGAGGTTGTCCTCACCGGGCGTCCCCGTCACTGGTGGCACCGCGTCCACGGAGAAGCCGTAGGCGGACACGTCAATGCCCCCTACAACGCCCCCGCAAAGCACCGCTGGCGGGCCGTACGCCGTCGCCGCACGGGCAAAGGCGTCCGCCCCCTCATCCGCTGCCTCCTGGAACACGGCACACATGCTTGGCGAGGGCGTGCACGCCCTCCGCATCCTCGTCGTCGATGGGAACGCAGAAAGCTGCGGCCGTGCCAGGGGAATGTTGGCGACCGCCAAGAGGGCAGTCGCGGTAGAAGTGATAAAGCTCCTTACCGGATTTCTTGCAGCGAGTACAGAGCGGTTTCGCCCGCTGCTCGTCGCGATCGAAGCCCACGGCGGGTGGGTTGTTCACACCCATGCGAAAGCCCCGCTGGGGCTGCCCCTGCCGCCGCGGCTGGCGTCCCTGCGGCGGCCGCTGCCCGTGTTGCCGCTGCGGCGGATCCCGCTGCCGCTGCACCACCGGCTGAGCCGCCCCGCACTGCCGTTGCACCAGCTCAACCAACTCCTGGATCTTGCCGAGGAGCACCTGGTGCTCGTCGCTGGAGAGCAAAGCCGACGCGCCACCAGAAGAGGGGCTGGCCAGCAGGGCAGCTTTCCCGGCCTCCGTCGCCGCCCATGCCTGGTAAATCTCAACCACCAGAGAGCGAAGGGCACTGAGGGAAACCGTCGCAAGATCGGCTACCATGGGATAGCGCACCTTAACCGCGGCGTAGAACACCGGGTCAAGCCGGGTGTACAAGCTGAGCTTCCTGGTGGCTTCGGTGGGCGTCCAGTCAGCTGCCTTGTTGTCCCGCACCAAACGCTGCTCCCGCGCCAGAACGGGTTGGGAGTCAACGTTGGCGGGATAGCTGAGAGCCGCATGCTCTTGCTGGAAAGACTCCCGCCACCGGCACGCAGTGCTTGATGATGTCCACCAGAGCACGCCGTCCATCTCGGTCAGCAGACGCGTCCGTCCCCGTAAGCCAGACGTGGGCGTTGCTGTGTTTCTCGATGACCAGCTGGAGCACGTCGTAGAGCAAGCCGTTGACCTTGCTCACCACCAGAGCCATAGGCTCGCCCAGATCGAACGAGGCCAGCTCCAGTCCAGCGGACGCGAACTCTGTACGAAGCCGCACCACCATGTCGGAGAGTAGGTTCGCGTCAGTCGTGCCGCTGAAATAATGCTTCTTGTCCCCAAAGATATCCTCGCGGATACCCTTGGCCCAAGACCGATGCAGCCGCTGCTTGTAGATCTCGTCAACGAGCTTGGACTGCTCCTGCAAATACTTCCTGGTGGCAACGTCGGCGTCCTCGTTGGAAGTAGGTGCGGGATACGCAAAAGTCGGGGTTTTGACCGTCGGCGTGTTGCGCACCGCGTCGGTCAGCCTCAGAGAGGCATCGATGTCGGAGTCCCTCATAAGGGACCTTTTGGATCTCGTAGAAACCATCACGTAGAGAGCCTGATGGGAGGTTGTACGCTGGGGCGCGTAAGGGTAGCGGCGCGGGGAGAATGCGAGTACACAGCCACGCGAAGAGCGGTAAAACCATGGCAGCGAGGGGCACTGGAAGACGAAGTCGAGGTCGAAGGTGCTGCAGTCACCAGCCCAAGAAACGGTAGATTGCTGGATCAAGGCAAAGAGAAAACCGTACAAGGACATTGCGTCGACAAAGTCCGACCCAGGTCGAACCCCCATAGCCGCCGATCAAATACTCAAAAGCTGCTCATCCCAAATTTCCCACGCGCACCCAAACGCGCCGGTGCGCACCACCTACCAAAGCGGCTGTTTTAGCCAATCATGGCCAAAAGCAATGTAGAATATAGCGTGGATGGGGCCACGACCTACCGGAATATCCTAGTTCACTAGATATCAGAGGGTCTCGAACTCTGTCTGGATAAACTCTCTTAATAATATAAACCCTAAGCTAGATATACCCCGAACGGTCTCGCAACGGTAACGGAGTCTAGCCTACCTGTGACACAGCGTGTGTCACAGCACGAGCCTACAGATCAGTCAGCAGTCCAGTGTTGGCCTAGGGGTCTGTCATAGGGAACCCCCCGTCAGGGCTACCTATGCAGATTCCAACACTTACTTTACCTTACCTTACCTTACTTACCTTAGTCAATCAGCAGCAGCAGCAGCAGCAGCAGCAGCAGCAAAGCTCGAATCCCAACGGGCGACGCAGTCGAATGTTCCATCTCACGATCGCCAGACGCTAACGATGACAGTGCCACAATATTCGCGTGTATGCACCGCGACGTCACCCACGCGTTATGGCATGGCATGCCGGGAAGCAAAAAGCGAAGCACTGTCGCGCACATGATCCTGCGGTCATATGATGTAATGGCGATATCCATGTTAGCATCACATTGGTAATTAACCGTGCTGTACAAAAAGATCGACGCCTAGTGGAGATCGCATATTTGTGATCGACAGCGCCTAGTACCTTAGTCAATCAGCAGCAGCAGCAGCAGCAGCAGCAGCAGCATCAGCAAAGCTCGAATCCCAAGAACGGGCGATACAGTCGAATGTTCCATCTCACGATCGCCAGACGCTAACGATGACAGTGCCACAACATTCGCGTGTATGCACCACGACGCCACCCACGCGTTATGGCATGGCATGCCGGGAAGCAAAAAACGAAGCACTGTCGCGCACATGATCCTGCGGTCATATGATGTAATGGCGATATCCGTGTAACTATCGCATGGAAATTAATCGTGCTGTCCAAACAGATCGACGCCTAGTGGAGATCGCATATTTGTGATCGACAGCGCCTAGTACTTAGTCAATCGGCAGCAGCAGCAGCAGCAGCAGCAAAGCTCGAATCCCAACGGGCGATACAATCGAATGTTCCATCTCACGATCGCCAGACGCCAACGATGACAGTGCCACAACAGTCGCGTGTATGTACCACGACGCCACCCACGCGTTACGGCATGGCATGCTGGGAAGCAAAAAGCAAAGCACTGTCGCGCACATGATCCTGCGGTCATATGATGTAATGGCGATATCCATGTTAACATCGCATGGTAAATAATCGTGCTGTCCAAAACGATCGACGCCTAGTGGAGATCGCATATTTGTGATCGACAGCGCCTAGTAGTCAATCAGCTGCAGCAGCAGCAGCAGAAGCAAAGCTCGAATCCTAACGGGCGACGCAGTCGAATTTTCGATCTCACGATCGCCAGACGCCAACGATGACAGTGCCACTGCAGTCGCGTACATTTATCGCGACGCCACCCACGCGTTATGGCATGGCATGTTGGGAAGCAAAAAAGCAAAGCACTGTCGCGCACATGATCCTACGATCAGATAGTGTAATGGCGAAAATTATTTGAACATCGCATGGCCGACGCGATGTTCGGAAATCAGATAGATTCGCATGGTAATTAATCTTGCTGTCCAAAAAGATCGACGCCTAGTGGAGATCGCATATTTGTGATCGACAACGCCTAGTACTTACTTACCTTAGTCAATCAGCAGCAGCAGCAGCAGCAAAGCTCGAATCCCAACGGGCGATACAGTCGAATGTTCCATCTCACGATCGCCAGACGCTAACGATGACAGTGCCACAACAGTCGCGTGTATGTACCACGACGCCACCCACGCGTTATGGCATGGCATGCTGGGAAGCAAAAAGCGAAGCACTGTCGCGCACATGATCCTGCGGTCATATAATGTAATGGCGATATCCATGTTAACATCGCATGGTAATTAATGGTGCTGTCCAAAAAGATCGACGCCTAGTGGAGATCGCATATTTGTGATCGACAGCGCCTAGACCTCTGACCTTTATAATCTTCACCCAAACCATGAAGTAAATTACCTTACCTTACCTTAACCTTACCTTACCTTACCTACCTCTGACCTTTATCGTCTTGGCTTACCTACCTCTGACCTTTATCGTCTTGGCATCAAGTAAATTACCTTACTTACTACCTCTGACCTTTATAATCTTCACCCAAGTAAATTACCTTACCTTACCTTACGTACTTACCTTAGTCAATCAGCAGCAGCAGCAGCAGCAGCAGCAGCAGCAAAGCTCGAATCCCAACGGGCGATACAGTCGAATGTTCCATCTCACGATCGCCAGACGCTAACGATGACAGTGCCACAACAGTCGCGTGTATGTACCACGACGCCACCCACGCGTTATGGCATGGCATGCTGGGAAGCAAAAAGCGAAGCACTGTCGCGCACATGATCCTGCGGTCATATGATGTAATGGCGATATCCATGTTAACATCGCGTGGTAATTAATCGTGCTGTCCAAACAGATCGACGCCTAGTGGAGATCGCATATTTGTGATCGACAGCGCCTAGTACTTAGTCAATCGGCAGCAGCAGCAGCAGCAGCAGCAGCAGCAGCAAAGCTCGAATCCCAACGGGCGACGCAGTCGAATGTTCCATCTCACGATCGCCAGACGCCAACGATGATAGTGCCACAACAGTCGCGTGTATGTACCACGACGCCACCCACGCGTTATGGCATGGCATGCTGGGAAGCAAAAAAAGCGAAGCATTGTCGCGCACATGATCCTACGGTCAGATAGTGTAATGGCAAAAATTATTTGAACATCGCATGCCCGACGCGATGTTCGGAAATCAAATAGATTCGCATGGTAATTAATCTTGCTGTCCAAAAAGATCGACGCCTAGTGGAGATCACATATTTGTGATCGACAACGCCTAGTACTTACTTACCTTAGTCAATCAGCAGCAGCAAAGCTCGAATCCCAACGGGCGATACAGTCGAATGTTCCATCTCACGATCGCCAGACGCCAACGATGATAGTGCCACAACAGTCGCGTGTATGTACCACGACGCCACCCACGCGTTATGGCATGGCATGCTGGGCGAAGCAAAAAGCGAAGCACTGTCGCGCACATGATCCTGCGGTCATATGATGTAATGGCGATATCCATGTTAACATCGCATGGTAAATAATCCTGCTGTCCAAAACGATCGACGCCTAGTGGAGATCGCATATTTGTGATCGACAGCGCCTAGTACTTAGTCAATCAGCAGCAGCAGCAGCAGCAGCAGCAAAGCTCGAATCCCAACGGGCGACGCAGTCGAATTTTCGATCTCACGATCGCCAGACGCCAACGATGACAGTGCCACTGCAGTCGCGTGTATGTACCGCGACGCCACCCACGCGTTATGGCATGGCATGTTGGGAAGCAAAAAGCAAAGCACTGTCGCGCACATGATCCTACGGTCAGATAGTGTAATGGCGAAAATTATTTAAACATCGCATGGCCGACGCGATGTTCGGAAATCAGATAGATCCGCATGGTAATTAATCGTGTTGTCCAAAACGATCGACGCCTAGTGGAGATCGCATATTTGTGATCGACAGCGCCTAGACCTCTGACCTTTATCGTCTTGGCATGAAGTGAATGACCTTATCTACCTCTGACCTTTATTGTGCCTGGAGGCACAGCGTGAGCCAATATGTCTGTGCGTATGTGTGCGTGTCATCGGGAGTAATCTGGGATTGACACGATGACAGTGAAATCGGGCTTGAAATCACGATGAGAACGAGTACCAGATGTCCGGGGTATGACAGTATTGTTGGAATTGGCACTACGACTAGTTCGTACAGTCTAGTGTCATTCCCGTATGCCATCTTCGGTGGTCAGCCTGTGTCACTCATCTCGGGTATATATCGTTTGTATATCCGAGTTTAGCGATCCGTTGTTTCACCGTCGGCAGCGGGTCCCCACTGCCTGAGCTGCTGTTTCCAGCAGGTTATGGTCCCTCTCACGTTCGCGTGAACTGAATTTTAGCGTAGAATATCTTTTGTTTCCGCCCTATCTTTCGGTTGAGCGTCTCCACGCCTTGTGGGACGCTTTAGAGCGAATTTGTCAAGGTTGATATACAACCTTTCAGACTATGGGGCTGCTATTGAACTGTAGCAACACGCAATGATATTTGGTGGGGTATGAGTGCAATCTCTGGTGTCCAGCAGTATCTGCTTGAGCGCAATCCTCCTCATATACCAATGCCCTCACGCTTCATAAGCGTTACCACCATCGGGTTGTGAACTTGAGGGCATTGGGTGAACTAACAGTATCGGCTGGTCGAATTAGCCTGTTGATACCCGCATGTTGTTCAGTTCATGCTTGAAGCGAAGACGCGTCCTCTCAGAACAGTTTGTTCTTCAAGAACTTGTCTTGCTTCGCCATCGAGATGTCGTACTCGGCCTCTCGATGACAGATGTCACTCATGGTGAGTGGATGACAGATATTATGACTGTACATGTCATAGTCGACCGTACTGACAATACTCGACGACTGTTGGCTACTATCCCACAAGGATCTAGCGCAAATGGGCATGGCGACGTTGTATGTCGTATTTCTTGGCCCGGCATATGCTTTGGGGCAATATTTATGAACCTTTTGAATTATCTATAACATTGGTTTGCTTGAAATGTCGATGGTTTGACCTTTAATCTTAGCGTGGTTTGGGTGGGTGTTTTTACAGAATTTTAATTAAAATGCTAGATCCTACCACAAGGATCTAGGGTACCGACAACTCTAGGCCTTGTTACACGAGCTCGGGTTGGTGCGTATGTTGTTAACCCTCGAGGGTATCACCAAAACTAATTTTTAAGCCCTTTAATATCATACTAGCCGTATTAATCGCCGCATATGCGCATGACATGGTGTAGTACCGTCGAAATTCAATATTTCCATCATAATCAGGGTCTGGAAATCGTATTCTAGAACCTCTAGCGGTAGTTCTAAACGTTCAAAAAATCCCCCAAAAATCCCAAGGAGACTTTGAAGTCATATTAAAGTACTGAAGTACTCACCAAGGCAAAGATCTAGCCTCAAAGCTTAAAATGGACCAAGACTTACGCCCAAAATGCGAAATTGTCCCCATACTTAACACTTAAAGGGCGAATTGATATACTGCTCATACTGATATTGCTTTCAGGTTGGTGTCGCATACGTTTTGGGGCATATCTCGCGTTCTACTTATCCATTCGTGCCCCTACTTCGCGTGCCTAACAAAGCACACACGCAACTATCTACTTCACATCACGGCTTACACCTAGAGCACGCGAGCATACATGTATGCCGCTAGGTTGGAGTGCATGCACGCATTCCTCCCTACCCTTTAGTATGGGGCACTCATACCCCTGCACTTTCCGATAAGTTTTTTGCTCAATATATTGAGTTTGGTGGCCTTTACGGGGTGGGGGGACCTTGCTCAACTCACAAATATGGATACCAATACTTCATACATCTCAAGTAGGTGACTAACGTAGAAGTTATGGCACTTTCCGCGCTCATACTGATCCTATACTGCAAAATCTGAATTCGCCCTTTAAGTGCTAAGGAGTGTGTATATCTTACCCATGTGACCGCGTTCGTGTGATGTGTCCAATATACATGACCCAAGTCGTATTTTGACCCAAACATGATTAATATACCTGCATACCTTGAGATATATCATGTATATAGTGGCAAAGGATCGATACACGATTGGCAAAAAAATGTGGAAGATACACCCCGGTTTTGAAGCTTTAGAAACCGCAGCAGTTCAAAATTTGGTTGGGACATGCTATAAATGTATTAGCTAGGAGCATATATGATGGACTCTCGTCGAACCACGCACCATACTACTTAGTATAGGTCCCATGTGGAAAGTATTCCTTGGCGTTGACTTGTAGAAAGCTCGTGGGGTGCCTAAATAAATCAATGAAAAAGTGATCCTTGTGGGAGGATCTAGAGCGTTCTAGGTCCTCCCACAAGGATCTCGGGATAGTAGCCACTGTATATAGCTGGCAATTTACCGGGTAAAGGATTTTGGCCCTTGGTAATACCGGGTAAAATACCGGTAATACTTTAAGTGGTATTACCGAGGTAATACTATTCTGGGATTTTTGGCAATAATTAAAACGATCATGGGGCATCACGCACGCATTATTATTGGCAGCCATACAAGTGTGCTCCTAGAGGCTTTGATGTATGCGCAATCGATCTAAGAAGGTGGCGAGACCAAATTCGAATGTTGTCGCCACCAAAACGAACAAAAACTACTTTCCAGAAAGTACAGACGGCCGCCCCGATTTTGGGGATTGGTTACATGCTGCACTCTCGGGTGCCGTCACCTGCCGTACAAATGTGCTCCTAGAGGCTTTGATGTATGTGCAATCGATCTATGAAGGTGGCTAGACCAAATTCAAATGTCGTCGCCACCGAAACGAACAAAAACTACTTCTCAGAAAGTACAGACAGCCGCCCCGATTTTCGGGATTGGTAATACCCTTACCCGGTATTACCAATGGTAAAATTTGGTATTTTGGCATGGGGGACGGTCAGAGTGTCCTAAGAAGGGTGAATCCATGACGGATATCTCTCGTGTTGCCACGCAGGGATGTACTCGCGTTATGAACTGTTTAGACTTCGAGCACGTCTCACCCTCTCACGGAATGGGGATGTTGGAAATCGTCCTGGCGTGACGGCTGAGAAGCCGTCGATTTGATTTTTTCCCATGGTAAAATGGGTAAAATCGATGGTAATACGGGGGTAATACGGGGGTAATACCCGGTAATACCCATACCCGGTATTACCGATGGTAAAACTTTTTGGTAACGTGCGGTAATACCCTCCTGCACTAGGGTAAGGACTTTTTGGGGCAAAGTAATACTTGGTAAAATACTGGTAATACCTATACCTAGTATTACCTTTGGTAAAATTCGTGCCAGCCATACCACTGTATGTCATTATAACATATGACATGACATGACATGACATGGGATGACATGACATGACATGCCATGGTATGACATGTATGACATGTATGACACATATGTCATCGGTCATATCCCTGACAGATCTCCCCTCTTAGAAGAGAATTTGTGACCTCACAATATAGGGTGCATACCTTTGTATATGTCTTGATGTCTTTGTTGTTGAGCTGGCACCAGTCTTCTTACACCGATGAGGCGTCCCTCAAGGTGTTTTTAGGATATTGGGGGGAACTGAGTCCACTTTAAACCCTCACCTTAGGCATTTAGCCTTACAGTTCTTAGGATGTAGCCCCCATGAATTGCGTATCGTATTTCAGAGTGACGTTTCAAGGTATCTTCCGAGGTTTACGTTACGGATAGATATAGCGCTGCCGTTCGTATCGTATTTTAGAGCGACGTTTTTACGGCTTTATATTGTGCCCGGAGGCACAGCGTGAGCCGATATGCCTATGCGTCTATATGTGTGTCATCGGGGGTAATCTGGGATTGGCACGATGACAGTGGAATTGGGCTTGAAATCACGATGAGAATGAATACCAGATGTCCGGGGTATGACAGTATGACACTATGACAGTATGACAGTATGACACTATAGTAGTATGACAGTACTGTGGGGGGGTGTCATCGTGGCACTCAGTCAGACCCTCGAAGAATGGTCAGATTCGCATCGGGGTTGAAAAGACAATGAAATCGAATATCAGATGTCAATCGAATATCATGATGTCAGGGCTATGATAGTATGACAGTATGATAGTATGACAGTATGACAGTACAGTAGTATGACAGTACTGTGTGGCAGTCATCGTGTCAGTCTGTCGACATAGCATCTGAATCGAGAATGACGAATCGGAATTAGAAATGAGATCGGATCGGGAATTGAACGTTGAGCCGAAGTGTGACATCGGCTGTCGAGTGGTTGACCCTGCAACCTGAGTGACGAGTGAATAAGTGGAGCACTTGAGAAGTGTTTAGCCTTCAGAACTCGGAACCGAATTATCGTTTGTACCTCAATCTGGCCCTGATCCAGTATATTATAAAATCCGAATGGTGTACCTTTGCACGTTCAATCAAAAACATATTTCCGAGCATCTGTCGTAGTGCCCCTGGCACAATTGGTATCAATAAGCGTTACCTGAACACCTCCGCGCGTTCAGCCACGGCCACACTGTCACTTCCGTTATACTGAAGGGGGAGAGCCGTACTTTTGGGAAACTCTGCGCAATTTTTACGTCAGAAATACTATTTTTTTTCAAAGAAGGAACCCGTATTCTGCTCCCAAAAGTTACCAAATATCAGCATAACGTCCCCTTAACACTGGGGGCCCAACCAGGCTCTCGTTGGTCAAGATTGGTTTTCCGATCTTAAGTTCCAAGTCTTCCCCAGGCTACAAACAACCGTCACAGAGCACCCTAAAGGGTTTCCCCGGTTTATAGTAGCCAGAAAAACCTCATAGCCCACCTCCCAGAGCCCTAAAAAGGCGAAAAACAGCCCAAAACAGCCCAAAATAGCCGTTTTAGCCAGTTTCCATCCTACCCCAAAACCTCTCCCAGTAGCCCCCACCACCAAAAACCCCTTCCTTAGACCCCATAGAACAGCCTAGAAACCCCCGATACCGCCCTCACGGCCATCAGCAGTGGGGAAAGCTCCTCCAAATAGCGCTTTCAACAGCCTCTGGACGTTTCTGCCAGTTCTTTAGCACCTTCTGGTATCCTCCAGCAGTACCCTGACTGGAGCATTTTGGGACCTACGGAGCATAAATACCGTCTGGAACCTTACTGGACCCCTGTATTGGACCTGACACACCTCCTTTCGCAGCTGCTTGACTCTTGCCCGCGCACCTAGGCACTCAAAAATCGTGTCGCGGAGCCCTGGCGAAATTTTGAGTTCGCTGGTGTATGGCAGTCCCTCCACAAGAATACAGAAGAGCGTGGTGGAAGCAAGGACCTATTAAGTGGGTATTCCCTCCGGATCCTACCTACCCACCAGCAGGCGCTTTCTGGCAGAGCGGCCCTCCTTCCCCTTCTTCCTCTGACGACGAAGCGGAGGACAGCGACTGAACGCCTGGACATAGCCACACTGGCTATCCCACCAGCGAGCCACGACCGCGAGTGGTTTCATCAGGGACACTTCTTCTACTACCCTGACAACCACGATCCAGCAGTACCAATACTCCCTGGCATATTCGCAATACCCGTGCTCGGCGCTCCTCCTTCGCCCCCAGAGAGTGACATCGACGAGGACGAGTCTGACTAAATAAAAAGGCGAGCACTCACTACTTTTGCTCACCTGTGGCTATTGCCACGCCCAGTCTGTGAACTCAACCAGCTCAGCAGTCAGAATGTCACAGCAGACATCAGAATCCTTTCCCAGCATGGGTGTCAGCGCAGAGCCGTTACACCACCCACTCTTCTCCCCCATCACCTTCCCATCTCCCACCGCATACGCTTCCGCTCACCCCCTTCCACATCCAGGCACCACCATGCCCTACACTGCGGTGCCCCGCCCATATACCATGCCGGATGGCACCCCTGCACAGGCTGTATGGAACGGCGTCAATTGGGTACTGCCCCAATCAGCGCCCCTCGCTGGGGGAGTGTCACCAGTGCCGTTCACACTGGGAACCCACCACCCCATGGGCTCATATCCCACACCATTCCAACAACAGCTGCAGCAACAGCAGCAGTGGCTCGCGTACCAGCAGCAACAACAGCAGTGGCTTCAGCAGCAGCCACTGGAACCGATGCAGCAGCAGTTACAGCAGCAGCAGTTCCAGCAACAGCAGTTACAGCAGCAGCAGCAGCAGCAGCAGCAACAGCAGCCGCAGCCGCAACAACAGCCACAGCATCGACCACAGCAGCCCCATCAGCTGGTACCAGCTACCTCCGCGCTTCATGACTCTGGTGCGGATCTCTCATCGCTGCAGCACTTCATCAGTATCGGCGCCGCAGCCCTGCCAGACCCTCTGCAGGTACCCCTTGACAGCGGAGCTCAGCAGAGCGTCTCGGGCGGGACCCAGCTCTTGGTGCGTCACCTCCCCGCGGTGGCAGCAACCTCAGAGACCCGCCGGCGCCGGCGTTCCCGAAGAGTATCCTCGGGCCCTGCGACACATGGTAGGCACCTCCCAGGTCTAAGCCATGCACCTGATCACTCCGACCCCGACTCCGGCACGGACGTCAGCCGCACCAGCACGGGGTCCAGAGGCAGCCGAAGCACGCAGGCACGGGCTGAGCGCAGGCGGAGGGCCGCCCACAGGTCCGGTTCTGACTCGGACGCGAGCAGCCGAAGCGAGCACATTCGCAGGGAAGTCCTGGCGGCAGTACAGGCCCTGGACATCTCCGCGGTGCTCTCGAGAGGTCTCGCCCTGCCTGGCGCGACGACATCTGCAGGAGCCTCTCCACCAGGCGACCCTCAGAGCAGCGTACAGGGGGCCCTGACGGCGGACCATCCACTCGAGGCGGACGCCGCTGACAGCGTAACCCCCCCAGTGTCTCAGATTGTCGCTGAAACCGCTCCCGCCGAACCTCCCACTCAGGGTCGGCCAAATCCCCTCAACATGATGGTGGCTCGCCGGCGGCAGTCGATGGAGACGGTAGTGCACGGCGGTGGCAACCCTGACTCGGAGCTCAGAGACCCCAGTTCAAGCGACTCGCCTCCAGGCCCCCCCAGTGATCCACCTCAAGATCCCCCTGACGACCCCGCGCAAGGACCAGAGCCCTCCTACCCTCAGTACCCAGAGGTTCGGGCTCTCTTCGTCACCCATGACGGTGGGTCATTGTGGGTACACCAGTCAGCGGGGGTGCGAGGCGCGGCAACCGTCTCCCTGCCATGGGATGAACGCCGCCGGGCTGGGGTGCAGGGCGACGCCATCCTGTTCAGGATCATGCACCTGCTGGGAGCGCCGCTGACTGCATATGCGCGCATGGGAGGCCGCCTACACCATGCACCCCTACCACTTACCAACCCTCGTGTGGAGACCTGGGTCCTCATGGTCGACCGCGAGGTCATGGATATGGCAATGGGGGACCCAGCCGCAGCCAATGTGCGGTCTACGAGCATGGGGCAGCCAGTGTGGGAGTGGATCCCTGCCACTGCGCGGGAGTCGGAGCTGCAGAACTTCGACCAGGACGGGCTCGCCGCGTGGTCGGAAGTCAGCAACTCCGATTGGTACCGAAGCATGAGCGTGGTGGCCGCACAACCATCCACTCTCCTGCCCTTCCATACACCTCTTCCACTCCCCGCTCCACCATCAGCCCCTGCATTACCGCCCACTTCGACTGCAGTCCCCACAAATCCCGCGCCTGCGCTCCCGCCCGCGCATGCCCCGGGACCACCACCTTCAGCCCGTTTCCCCCACTCCGCCGCCGCAAACCCCGTTCACTCTGCCGCTGCTGCGAACCCCGTACTCTCTCCCAGCGCCACCCCCTTTGTACCAGGCATCGTCCGACTGCCGCAGGGCACTAATCTGCGAGCATCCCCGGACGAGGTCCGCCTGGAGCACAAGACCAAGGAGATGGTGCTGAAGCTGATCAAGAGTGTGACCAGATTTCCTTGCTCCGCGTCCGACACTAAATCGGCCGACAAGGATGGCCTCCTGACGCAGTTGGAGCACTACTCCAACATGGTGCGGAAGATATTCCAAGAGGCCATCGTGGTCGAGGCGCTGACCACTCCCAGCTGTACGCCATCTGTATCGACGTACCAGGCGAGCGTGTCGAGCCTCCTTTGGAGCTTTAAGGAGCACACTCTTCAGGACCAGCAGAAGAAATTCTTGGAGCGTGCGGCGGGGACCTTCGGGTCTGACCAGGCTTGGCACCGGCGCTACGTGGAGCTGGACGTGTTCTTCAGCGATCTGGCGGTGTGCTCTCTAACACAGGCCTACCTGGAGAACGCACACGGAGAGGCCATTGCATTGAGGCAGGCGACGAACGAGACCGCGGCGGAGTATTTTTCGCGGTTGGAGACCCGCATGGCCTCCGTCAACTTCCTGGCTGGCAGAGTCCCCAATTGCGTGGAGATGTCCAACCTGTCCATGCTCTCTACGTACCGCCGAGGGTTGAGGTATGCACCCAAGGTGATGCGGCGCCTGAGAGCCATCCACCTGGATGTCTCCAAGCCAGAGGAGTGGGAGAGGAAGGCCGTCAATGACGATATCCCAGGCACCCACAACGCCCTGTTGAAGATACGGGAGGTTGCTGAGGAGGTGGAGAATGACATTGACACGGAGGCGGCGCAGAGGCGCACTCAAGATCGTCCTCCCCGCACTGTCTCCTTCGCCAACCCCTCACCTCGCACCCCCTTCTTCAGGCGTACCCCTTCCTCGAACCGTCCAGCACTCGCCATGCTGGAGAATGGGCCCACCACCACCGCTGCCGCGGCAGTTACCCCATTGCCACCACCACCTGGTCTCTCCCGCCCTGACGCTCCGAAGGTCCGCCGGTGTTTCGCCTGCGGCTCCGCGGAGCACATCGTCCGTAACTGCACGGATGAGACCAAGCTCAAGAAGTGGAGGGCCAATGCACCTGCTCGATTGGCAAATTCTCCTGGGTTCGTGGCCGCCGTCGTCTGGGCCATCGAGCAGCAGGAGGACATCTCCTCGGTGGATAGCGTCCCAGAGGAGTTCTCCGAGGAGGTCCTGGCACTTGCTACCTGTGAGGACGAGCAGAGCTACCAGACC
>LGRX02004623.1:46744-59558 GCA_001247695.2 Cymbomonas tetramitiformis | reverse complement strand
CATTGGGGCTTGCTGGGGTGTTTTGAGGGGTGTCGCTTGTGCATGAGGGCTTAGTATTCAATGACTGAGACTGAGGCTGCTAAGTGGGGCATCTTGGGCCTCAGTATACATTTACTGAGACTGAGGCTGAGAAGTGGGGCATCGTGAGCCTTAGTATACATTGACTGAGACTGAGGCTGAGAAGTGGGGGCACGTGGGAGCCTTAGTATAGTATACACATTGGCTGAGACTGGGCTGGAGAAGTGGGGCATCGTGGGCGTCAATATACATTGATTGAGACTCGAGGCTGAGAAGTGCGGCATCGTGGGCCTTAGTATACATTGGACTGAGACTGAGGCTGAGAAGTAAAATGCGTGAGCCTTAGTATACACTGGGACTGAGACTGAGGCTGAGAAGTGGGGCACCGTGTGGGCCTAGTATACATTGGCTGAGACTGAGGCTGAGAAGTGCGGCATCGTGATCTCTTTAGTATACACATTGAGACTGGAGGCTGAGAAGTGTGGCATCGTAATCCTTAGTACATTGACTGAGACTGAGGCTGAGAAGTGGGGGAACGTGAGCCATAGTATAGTATACAATGACTGAGACTGAGGCTGAGAAGTGGGGCATCGTGAGCCATAGAATAGTATACAATGACTGAGACTGAGGCTGGGAAGTGGGGCATCTTGGGCCTCAGTATACATCGGCGACGAAGAGGATCACCCAGCTCTTGCCCAGTTGTGCGACGCGATGGCGGTGCGTGTGCCGCAGCCTGTCTCCCAACTGTTGTGTCGGTGCTCACACTTCCTGTGCAAGCATGCTTAAATTCGGTTTCAACAATCATCTCGCATTTTTTCCGGCTCTTGCGATCTGCTGTATTGAGTGCCGCGGGACGCAGAGTGGAGGGATGTTGGAGGAGGAAGTGAGGATTGAGCTGATCGAAATGCACGCGTGAAATGGGGGTAGGGGGGAGGTGGAAGTGGAGTTGGTGGTGATGTGGGAGGCGAGTTGGCACAGGACCCCAGTGTGCATGAGCTGGTGGTAACTGTGGATATCTTGCTAGATGCGGACTACCCGCTGCCCACGGTCTATCGTAGCCTGGACATACGGGGCGCATGCGACGGTAAGCTCACGGTGCAACATGCTGCGGTAGACCCGTTCAGAATGCAACTCGCTGCGTTTCATAGTGGTCACCTTGTCACATCACGTGGCAAAGTATCCCCACCCCGTCTAGTGTGCGGTGTGAAAGATTCGTGCTCCTGAGGGGCAACCGGGTTGGATCAGCAGGGGGTACTGACACCGCTTGCACAGTTGATGGACAATTTGATGCGCCATTCTTGGAGCTAGGTGACGCTTCCTTCTGCCGCACGTTGATTCAACCTGATCCCTAAATCTGAATCTGGTGCCGGAATGTGCCACTAGTGGTGAGAGGAAAGCACAGTGGCCGTGGTGAGAGCCGCTGTGCCACGTGCCACTAGTGGTGAGAGGAAAGCACAGTGGCCGTGGTGAGAGCCGCTGTGCCACGTGCCACTAGTGGTGAGAGGAACGCACAGTGGCCGTGATGAGAGCCGCTGTGCCACGTGGCACTAGTGGTGAGAGGAAAGCACAGTGGCCGTGATGAGAGCCGCTGTGCCACGTGGCACTAGTGGTGAGAGGAAAGCACAGTGGCCGTGGTGAGAGCCGCTGTGCGACGTGCCACTAGTGGCCTCGCTTGCTGATGCTGCTGCGCCACGTGAAGGGCCTCTCAGGAAGTGGGCATCGACTTTGATGTCAGTAATTGCGCTTTCGCGTGTGCCCTCAGCTGGCTGAGATTTTGCATCACTCTAAGGTTTTGTTTGAATTTTGGCGTGCAGATGGGTGTGCGGACCAAGACTGGAGGGACGATTTAAATTTTACATGCAACGACTATTATGAAAGTCAGTTTTGCAGTATGGATGGTGGCTATGGGGCGAATTGGGCTTATTCATGGGGGCTCTTCGAGGATTACCTTACTGCGGGGCAGCCGAGCCCAGTGGAGACCTGCTGTCGTTGCGGTGGCGCAACCACGAGCACAGGTCTGTGTCAAAGTCTACCCTCAGGGCTCCGGCACCCCTTTCGGGACAGGCACTGCAGGCGCCCAATGATCTAGGAATGGGAAGGGGAAGTGCATGGGTTCATGTGATCCCTCTGATCATCTTGCCAGGTGGCCTGGTGTCATGATATCAAAACTAAGGGGAGACCCTTATTCGCTCGTTGCTACTCGCTATTTGTTATTCGCTATTCGTCGCTATTCGCTATTCGCTATTGGTCGCTATTCGCTATTCGCTATTCGTCGCTATTTGCTATTCGCTATTCTCCCGTTCGCTCATATATCAGCATCAGTTTCAAGCTCGCGGAAGCCGTGCCCAGTGACAAATCTCGTTTTGAGTCATTCGAGGCCCACTGCTTGACCCTGTGCGTCTGTGCGGCGCGGGGATGGAATTATCGCTCGGGAGCGAGGACCGATGATAGCATGCTTGATCCTCTTCAGAGTCCCCATATTTAACTAAACTCGCGATGGACACAACGCGGATGGGGAAGATGCTTGGGGAGGTACTCTCAGAGGTAGGGCCACATTTCGCGAGACTGCTTTTGGGCGCGCTAGAACATGTCGGGGAGGGTGGTGGAGGGACGGCAGGCGAAGCGTTAGAGTTGACCCTAACGAATCTGAATATAATCAATTCCTGGAGCGCAAAGTACGGCGCTGCCGTCTCGGCATATGGCCACGTGCACCTTTCCCTGGACAGCTGCTATTTCGAGAGGAATGAGGCACTCGTCGGAGGTCCGATACTCCAAGCCACCACCACACTCTTCCCCCGCCCGAGTTATCTGGCTCCGCCCGAATGTAACTGCAAATCAGATTTGCACTTCATGAAGCGAGGGCTTGGAGCAGACTGAAACATTTGTCTGTAATTGCTCGTTGCCGCATAGACATTCTTCACCTTGGACTCACAGGGACACTCGGTATTTCAGCTGGGGCAAATGGTTGGGTCTGCACTTCTTTATGTGTGGGGTTCCATGAAGTGACCAGAACCTGCTCGGGGAATATGCTGGCATTGGCCCCGCTGGACGCACCGGTCATACCACTCGACACTGCCGTCTGCCAGGCCTTGCCGATGCACCCTCAGCCATCACTGTTCAGGATTCTTAATTTTCAGAGGATGTACACACCCCAATTTAGGTGGACGTCTTGAGAGAGAGACGTCGTCGGGCTTTGCGGCTTTATCGGAGCATTTCGGATGGCGCTCTGCTCCAATAATGACTACTCGAGAGTGTGTACATCGGGAACAAGTGCAAGCCACTTTCTTGATGCATTCACCCTTCGATCGCCAAGTTTGAAATAAACTGAAGCAGATGTGCCCTTCCATTTAGATACAGCAGTCGAAATATGACGTCTGCAACGACACTGACTTTTCTCGAAACGTGAAAAGTGCGGTCTTGTGACGGCCAATGAAGGATCGCCAATGTGCATCGATGCCACCACGGCATATTCTGCGCTCCCGCTTATCCGAGCCACGTTGCAGACCCTCTGGGTGTGTCATGCTGCGGGGAGGTGGTAGCTGAATGCACCTGTGGAGCGTCATGTTGCACGCACCTGACTGTCGTGGCTTTCGGGTGGTGCTTCTCGTGCAGGTGGGAGTATCGCCATGCAATCTAGCCGCGATGCAAGCTTGACGATGACTAATTGCGAAGCGACGGATAACTCTGCACAGTTTGGCGCGGTGGTGTATGTCTCGCCGGTGAACGCCATTTCCTACCCAAGGGTGGAAATCGCTGGAGGCAGCATGCAGTTCAACACGGCAGCATTTGGCGCGGCGGTGTTTGCCCGCGTGAACGCCACGCTCGTGCTGAGGGGTGTCACAGCGAGCCACAATGAGGCCAAATGGGGGGGAGGTGCGGTGTGCGGCAACTATAATGTTTCTCTCACTTTTGAGGAGTGTGAGCTCAATGATAATACGGTTAATATGGACCAGTATGTCTACATTGACGAGGGCACAATTTATGACTTGCCTGTTCGTGGAGGAGGAGCAGTTCTGGCTGGGGATACCTCCTCTGTGCTCCTCAGTAATTCATGGGTACTCCGGAACATAGTTGACGTCCAAACCTTGGAGTTCAACGTAAGCACCCCTTAGCTGCCCTCTGCCGCTGTTTTCTGTGCTCGATCGAGGTCTGAGTCTCCGCTCAGCTGCGGCCGCTATGCCCAGAGAGCCTGAATGGTTCCCAGAGCTCTTGATCCGCAGGGCCCGGTGCGGGCGCACAGATACACAGGATTTCTGCTTGTGTGCAGTGCGCGATCTACGGTCGGAAGCAGTTGGTGCGCGGCCGAGCACATAAACTCACAACAAAGGAAATCCGAGGAAACAGCGGTTTCGTATGCGATTATGCGATATGTGTGTGGTTAGCTCTCTTGTCGTGCAGCAAGCACTGGGCGTGCCTAGAGCAAGTGCTTGAGCAGGTGCACCTTCTTCCCTGCTCGGGCTTGCCCATTGCACCGTGCTGCTTCTGAAGCACTGCGGTGGGTGGCACGCTATCAGGAAGGTGGCGGTGGCATCGCCGGAGGGATCCGCAGCTGCATCACCGTGACGCGGAATAGCACGGTGGCGCACAACCAGCTCCATCGGAGCTGCTGCGGCGGAGGTCTTATGGTAGTGGGAGACGGCGCAAATGTTTCCGTCACCGGCAACTCGAGCGTGACCAATAATTATGGCAACTACGGTGGGGGGATTTCGACTTCCCAAGGAAATGGGGTGCTGATAGTGATAGGCGGTGGCTCCCGAGTGTCCTTCAACCAAGCCGTGGTCGGAGGAGGCATCAACGGGTGGAACAGCGCTGTGACGGTCCTGCTCACGCAGGCTAGCCAGTTGAGCTCCAATAAGGCAAACGAGGAAGGAGGGGTGCGCATCCCGATGACGCTTCCTTCACCTTGATACTAATGTAAAGTGTGCAGTGAGCCGCCTCTGGCAAATTAATAATTAATAATGTAAAGTGTGCAGTGAGCCGCCTCTGGCAAATTAATAATTGATAATGTAAAGTGTGCAGTGAGCCCTGGCAAATTAATGATTAATAATGTAAAGTGTGCAGCGAGCCGCCTCTGGCAAATTAGTGATTAATAATGTAAAGTGTGCAGTGAGACTGCCTCTGGCAAATTAATGATTACGAATGTAGAGTGTGCAGTGAGACTGCCTCTGGCAAATTAATGATTACGTATGTAGAGTGTGCAGTGAGACTGCCTCTGGCAAATTAATGATTACGAATGTAGAGTGTGCAGTGAGACTGCCTCTGGCAAATTAGGAATCGTGCAGAAGAGGGGCCTGGTGAAAATATTGCCTCACGATGCCAACCCTTGGTCAGGATTGCCTCGCGGGCCCATGCCGTGTGACAAGGTGACGGATCCCTCCATGCCAGGCCACCCGTTGGATGGTGTAGTCTGATGCCTTCCTAGCTAACATCATCAGCCGAAGGACCCCTTCGTCTTATCCGTCGTCGTATGCCTGTGCAGGGAATATATGTGCACTCATACAGCAAGATCCAAATTGAAATGGAGAGTGTTGTTCGCAACAACTTCGCCAACAAAGGCGGTGGGCTGTACGGCTATCAACATAATCAAATTCGCCTGCACAACCATAGTGGAATCATCCAGAACGAGGCTGTGCTAGATGGAGGAGGCATTCTGCTCGGCGTCAACAGTTACCTCTCTCTTGAAGATTCGGTGCTGCGTGAGAATTCGGCAGGCGAGCTCCCCGGCGCTCCCGGGTCCCTGCCCTTCCTCAAATCGGCTCGCCAATCATGCCAATCGTGAGAAAAGAAAGGGTCATGCAGTCTCCCGCACCTTCGTGCGCCTGGCCCCGAGCCTTTTGAGACTCTGCCTTCACTTTTTCGAAGGCCCTTATGCCCCTGCTGCCTTCCCACATGCCCAAGTCACCTACCGTGCACAGGCACTCTTGAGTCGCGCGAAGCAGGCGCAGCCGTGTGGTCTGTGCGCACCGGCCGTGCAGCCCAGCGCGCCCCCTGCCCGGGTACCCTGCACCCTAGGGGTGACGCGTCACACGATGGCGGTGCGCGTACTATCTACTTCGAGGGCCGCGCCCGGTGCGCGTGAGTCCAGGCAGCGGCGCAGTGCGCGTGGCAGCCCAGTGATACTGGAGAGGGCGCCACGCCGACATCCGGCGCCCTCTGGTGCTCCTCGACAAAAGTTGCCCGGGACACGCTTGCAAGCTGCGTGTCAGGGGACGTGCCTGTCCTCTGCGGCGGGGGCCCTGAGGAGGAGGCGCGCTGCCGCCGCAGGTTTGAATGGAGGGGGCATGTCCTGCGAGGAGGGTACCAAGGTGCAAGCGCTGCGAACTGAGTTGAAGGGTAACAAGGCGGAGGCTGGAGGGGCCGGGGTATACCTGCATACCTCCCCCGAGGGGTCGTTCACAGTGGCGGTGTTCGAGGACTGCGGCATGGTGGAGAATGTTGCGAAGCGGAGCTCCGGCGGCGGGGTGATGGCCAACCCGCGGAGCGACGTCACCATCCAGGGGAACTCCCTGATTCAAGGCAACACGGGCACCTCCGGAGGCGGCGTGTCTCTGTGGAAGAGCTCGCTGCGGATCATGGACGGGGTGACTTTCCAGGTGCGGTCAGGGCGTGCACCATAGGGCGTTACTGCTGACCTGGTCCGTGTTCGCCCTGTCTCGTGCGCGGTGACGATTGCCGCTCCAATTTGCCTCGACAAGCAATTAATGCTTCGAGCCAAAAGCTGGGACGCTTGCGCGGCGCATTGCGGTGGACTTGGCTCAAGGAGGCATGCCCTGACCTGCGAAAGATGCGGGCGAAATCGCACGCGCGTGCAGCGTCCATCCCCCGAGCCGTGATCAGATCAACCGTGACTTCTAAGGCATATTGAAGAATGTAACACCGCGGAAAGCAGTGTTAGGGGAGAGCTCGCATCTAAATATCGTTTGCGGCTGACATCAGTCCCGTCCTGGCGGGTGCCAAGTGCTAACATAGTGTAATATCGGCGCAAACCCCAAATGCTGATGTGGCACGTTGCAGCTCGGGAATGCTGGCACACGCAGAACTCGGACCATTTTGCTGTGCTTCTCGCCACACGCGTGGTGTTGGCATTCCTGGACGTTGAGCGCACAGTGATGTGTGGGGCAGCCACCGTGCAGAATGCGGGAGGGGGAAGCGTGAGCACGATGGCGGATGCCATTCCGCTTGTATGGAACGCAGAGGCATCGGGGCCCTGCCTTGTTATGACTGCGCTTCCGGGGTAGAAATGTGTCTGCGTCCCCGCCAAGATAAGGAGGCGACACGCGGAGGTGGAAACACCTATGTACTGGACCTGATGCCTGCTCAGATGTTTGGTCGCTGCAGCAGCACTTACATTCACGTTGGGGGCTGACGAGTGCTGTTCTCAGAACAACTCTGGAGTGTACCATGGGGGTGCTATATCGATGGAGGAGAGCAATATGACACTGAGCAACTGCAGCATTCAAGGCAACCGCGCCAATTTCAGCGGTGGCGGGATCTTCAGCACCTTGTCTGAATTAAGTGTAAACGCCGTCAGCCTACTGGACAACCAAGCGGTGCGTCTCTCCCTCCCTCTCCCGCTCTCTCTCATTCCTGCGCGTGCCGTAAGAATGTGCTCATTCAGCTCATCGGGCACTCCAGTGCTGCGCCTCTCTCAGTGGTCCGCATGTGGGCACTTCTCAGGGGAGCGAAACACGTTCCAGATACTGCGATCTGTTCTAAGAAGTCGCATCGACTTCCCACGAGAGACGTGTACCCATGCTTTATGTCCGTAGCAATCAGTCAACCTCCGTCTTGCTACCTGATCTGTCGCCAGCAACCGTTGGATCTGCCGCCTGCACAGGAAACCCAACTGCAATCTGCGCGGTTGCACTAACGGCAATATCCTTTCCAGTCGCGAATGATTTTCGATGTTTGATGTTCGCCTGCTGGTCACCGCAGTTAAGATTTGGATGATATGTCAACCAGCTGGTCAGGCTCTTGCCTTACGTAACGAGGATCGCCGGGATATTTGAGTATGCCGACCACGTGCACCGACTGACCACATTTGCTCCAACCCCCTCGAGCCTCGTGATTCCGCATGATCCGCGAAGCACGATGCGGTGGGTCTCAGTTGGCAAAGGGTGGGAGGATGCGGTGTGCACAGACGGTGTCAGGGGGTGCCATTCACTTATCGGACAGCAGCACGGCCGATCTGGGGCAAGTGCTGATTCAAACCAACACTGCTAGGGAAGGGGGCGGAATGTACGTGGAGGGGCTCTCGGCACTGCGCATGGAGGGGGCGCGCTGGACCGCAACCTGGTGGACTGCATGGACGGAGTTTGTGGAGTCGGGGGGCGCTATACCTTGTAAATGCGAACGCCTCTCTCCTGCAGTGCAACTTCTCCTACAACCAGGTGGGTGCGCGGCGTGTCCAATCCGCAGCGCTGCTGTGAATCCTCAGACGCCCTGCGCATGTGCCAGGCGCTGACATCAGGTTGAGGGTTTTTGAGATGACATCAGGTTGAGGGATTTTGAGATGACATCAGGTTGAGGGTTTTTGAGATGACATCAGGTTGAGGGGTTTTGAGATGAAATCAGGTTGAGGGTTTTGAGATGAAATCAGGTTGAGGGTTTTGAGATGACATCAGGTTGAGGGTTTTGAGATGACATCAGGTTGAGGGGTTTGAGATGAAATCAGGTTGAGGGTTTGGAGATGAAATCAGGTTGAGGGTTTTGAGATGAAATCAGGTTGAGGGTTTTGAGATGAAATCAGGTTGAGGGGTTTTGAGATGAAATCAGGTTGAGGGTTTTTGAGATGAAATCAGGTTGAGGGTTTTGAGATGACATCAGGTTGAGGGGTTCAGGTTGAGGGTTTGAGATGACATCAGGTTGAGGGTTTTGAGATGACATCAGGTTGAGGGGTTTTGAGATGACATCAGGTTGAGGGGTTTTGAGATGAAATCAGGTTGAGGGGTTTTGAGATGACATCAGGTTGAGGGTTTTGAGATGAAATCAGGTTGAGGGTTTTGAGATGAAATCAGGGTTTTTGAGATGAAATCAGGTTGAGGGTTTTGAGAGATGACATCAGGTTGAGGGGTTTTGAGATGACATCAGGTTGAGGGGTTTTGAGATGACATCAGGTTGAGGGGTTTTGAGCGGCACGTTTGCTTCCCATGCGAGTGGCTGTGAGGAGCTTGCGAAAGTAGCAGCGAGGCTCGATGCGGCTTCTGCCATTGGCTGCACGGCCTTGACCATGACGGAAGGTGTGAACAGTGGCTGCACTGAGAAGCAGGTCGAAGCTGATGAGTTTGAGCAGCAGTTGCTTGCGAAGTTCGTTGGCTCCGTGGCTTAGGCTGCGGCGTCGTCCTACGTGGCGGCGCACTCTGCTGGTTGCTGTCATCTCCGCAGCCTGGCAATGTGAAGTGTGATGTGGAAGGGTTATATTGAGGTGCTGAGCAGGGCGCCGGGACGTGGTGAACCGAGCAGGCGATGACTAGAGACATGCAGGGAGGCGGAGCGGTGGTGGGCGCTGGAGCATCCCTGGAGGCGGAACGTACACAGTGGGAAGGCAATATGGCAGAGCTAGGGGGGGGTGCAGTCGCGATGCTGGGGGAAGCAGCAGCGCTTTCGCTGCGGAATTCGTCGTTCATGCGGTGCAGCGCCTTTGTGGGTGGGAGCGTCATGCTGCAGTGGCCGAGCGTGCTCGCCAGCATCCATTTCAGAGAGCTTCGTCTCCACAATCCGCAAGATGCGCTAGGTGCGTCCAACCCCCTGAACGATACCCTGGATGCGCTGGAGGTACGTACATCTCCGGGCCAGCCGGACATATTACTGTTTCGCTCTGAGCCCTAAATTCTCATCTGCGCGTCCCCGGTGCCAAGGGGGCACGTTCCCCCGAGGAAGGGCTCCCTTGACTTTCTCATGTGCCAATCGAGCACCCGGCACTGCCCCCGAGTCTGCAGTGCGCCTCTGGTGCGGCAGCTGGGTCGGGTCGCGGCATTCTGTGGTGTACCCGTCAAGATCCCATGATGAAATGTGGTGGGGAGTGGCGGCCGCAGCCCAGAACATCTACTGGCACGTCAATGATTGGAGCTTGGTGGGTAGCCACGCGCCAACCTGTGAAGGCAACTGCACAGTGCTTGGCGACGGTGTGCTCTTCTCCACCAATGGCGTTCGCCCAAGCGGTAAGCAGCCCTCTCTCTCCCCTATGTCCGTCTGATGCAAGTCGCCCAAGGGTTGGCGACTGCTGCACTGTACCAGGGCTCTGACGCACACCGGGCACCCGCTCCTGTTTCAGTGACACAGGAGGGTCTCGGTGCTGTCACGAGCGTTGAGGCCGCATCTGGGTACTCCATACAGCCACCCATCTCCTACTACGTGCTGGACTACTACAGGTGCGCCATGCAAGCCGCGGCCCTGTCACAGAGTCAGGCTCCGGTATGGCCGCAGCTGACAGTCAAGCGCGCGCAGGCATGTGGCTGCGGTCATGCGTAGGCGGAGTGCATACGGTAGAGCTGCGTAACCTCATTTGGGCCATCCATTCAAAGTAGATGCGAGCATACGGATCTGACCCTCCCTGGACCCCTCCGGAGATGGAACGACGGTATATTCCTTTTGGGCTCCCAGGAGCCGCGCTGCGCCTTCCGATATTCCCAGTCCAAAAACACTGGAGGGTACCATTTAAGAGGCACTCCTGGCGTACAGGCCTCGTGCCGCACGCAGATCGCCCCTTTGATCGCTTAGGCCCATTCTAGGCGCCCGCGATCAACGGCGAGGGCCGTGCATCCAGATCCACGCCTCTCATTCATCAACGGCTCCGACAGCCTGGAGCTCGGTGCAAAGCGGAGGAGGGCCGCATTCTCAACGTTGCTGGACCTGCCCTGTGGCCTTCCTGAAACCTTCGCATTTCCCCGGTTTTGCCCCGCCGGCGAGTAGGTGCATCCATGGCGCCATTCCTGTCGTACGCCATAGCCTACGCGTAAATGTAGGCTATAGGCTGGCCTCGCAGATTTTGGTGCGAGGTTCTGCTGAGGTGGATGGTGCGCTCATGGTGCGCCCTGTGAGGGTTGGAGGGGTGGGGGAGGAGATGGAGGGGCCCCATGTTGCAGCAACCTCGCCCCGATACCGGTGACCCAACGCTCGTCGGTCGTGCCAGTTGTTGCAACTCTATACGGGCAGCTGGCAAGTTACGAGAATTGGTCCGTGGGCGGCCAGATCCTTCAGACGTGCGCGCCTTCCCTCTCCCTCTCACGCAGGGCGCACCGCTGCCGCTGGGGCACCCGGCCTCGAGGAGTCGCAGGGAGTGCAGGCCAGAAGGAGAGGGGTAGACACATGGTAAAAGGAGGCGGCTCGTTTGAGAACATCCTTCCGAGTCAGCATGGGGTGGAAATGGAACTGGAGTCTGCATGAGGGGGCAGTCGAGCGGCCCAAAGGGACGACAATGGTGGCGACAATGGCTCCGTGAGACGAAGCCCCCAGATGGTCGTGCTCAAGCATCCAATAAGCTTGGAGTTAGGATGAGCATCGAATGATGGATTCGGATGGCACCTCCATGAGACCGCGAGGGCGCATGGTCGCGGCCTTCTCTGCTGGTGCAGAGAGCCGGTGGGTGGTTTAAATTTACTGATGGGGAGCATCCACGTCGGCAGGTACCGCAACCCCGAGGGCGTCTATGGGGCGGTGTACGACAATTTGGTGGTCACTGGAGACCCCGGCAGCCAGGTGGATCTGTTCATTATGACGGGAGCCGCGGAGTGGGCGTGGTTTTTGGGATCCGTCCGCGTCAATTTAACCTTTTGCAACCAGGCACGCCCCCCACTTCACCCTCTGCAAGATAATAGCAACCCCCCCGCTCCTCATCAGCTTCACATTCAGCATATAGATGAGCTTACCCTGCCTCACCCTCTGCGGCCGAGCAACCCCCCACACGCCCCCGATTCTGACGCTCTGCATCCACGCCAGCCTCTGGCCTGCCTCAGGCTGATGAACATCCCCGCGAGGTGTGGGTGGAGGGTTGGGGGGTGGATTTCAAACATGCCGGGGCCTTCGAAGCCCGGGGGCCCATCCCGGCAGCGATGACTTATAACTTATAACACTTATAACAGGTTGCATGGCAACATACGGCGTCTCATCAGCTTCCCTGCCCACCTGGCGAGGTTGCTGGCCGTGACGGAACTAACAGTGATGAGCAGTTGTCTGGATAACGACCGGTTGGTGAGCTATCGGCCACTAGGAGGGCTTGGAACGCATGGGCATATGTTTGGATGGAACCCCAAGTAGGATCAGTGCAGGTGTCAAGATCGTGGCTCGCCCGCCGGGTGTGCAGCGGCAAGGCTTCAGTGCCATAGAGTTTGGTGCTGGGGGTAGGGGGCTGCAAATTGCAGATCGGTTCGGAAGGAAGCAATTCGGTGTATCATTCTCCGGTCTGTGGGACGACCCTATGGAACACCAGACGTGGGGTGGACAGACAAGCTCTCTCGAGAGTAGGCTTGGGGCAGGCAGGGAGCAGGGTGGTGCTTCTGAGCGTAGGCTTGGTGGTGGGGAGATTGGCTCGGGTAGTTTGGGGGGTGGAGGTGGACCGGCTTCATTGGCACAACTTCAGTGTAGTCACAGAGGCCCTCACGTGGCCCGGTGAGGAAGAAGCACTGAAGCAGGGGCTCCCGTCATCCACTTGCGAGCTCCGGAAAATCCGGATGTCCCGAAGTGTGTGCTGATCCCTCGTGAGGGTACATACTGCAGCGGACCTCCTGCGGATACGTAGTGCCAAAGGAATCGCCCCCAAAGATAAGCCACACACATGCTGGTCCAAGGATAAGCCACA
>LGRX02004623.1:0-42384 GCA_001247695.2 Cymbomonas tetramitiformis | reverse complement strand
CCAAGGATACGCCACACACACGCTGGTCCAAGGATAAGCCACACATATACTGACATTCTCTGCAAATGTATATCCCCCCTTACTTTCCCCTAAACCCCTAGGCGTGCCCCAATGCCTCACCCTCTGGGACCAGATGCGCCCATCAGGCACCCCTTCTCCCCCTTTCCCTGCCTCACCCACTGGGACCAGGCACACTTCCTTTCTAGTTCCACCTCCTTGTGACTAGGTGCCTGTTCCTGCATGTTGGTGTTGCCCTCATATCGGGCAAATCCTGCGCACGGTCCGATTGCTTTTGGCTGGGAACCTGTGCACGGTCCGATTGCTTTCAGCGGCGAACCTGTGCACGGTCCGATTGCTTTCGGCGGGAAACCTGTACACGGTCCGATTACTTTCGGCGGGGAGCCTGTGCACGGTCCGATTACGGCGGGGAGCCTGTGCACGATCCGATTACTTTCGGCGGGGAACCTGTGCACGGTCCGATTACTGGCGGGGAACCTGTGCACGGTCCGATTGCTTTCGGCGGGGAACCTGTGCACGGTCCGATTGCTTTCCGCGGGGAACCTGCGAGCGGTTTCAACCAGCACCGCACTCGCAGCGGCCCCACTAAAAGAGGCATAGAAAGGGGTAGTCGATCCGCTAACAGAGGTCCCCTCTGCATGCCCCCCATATACCCCCGGCCCCTACCTTTCGCTGGGTGGAGCTGCCTGCCAGGGGGAGCAGTACTCGCTGGACTCGAATCTGTGCATCCCTTGCGCGGCCGGGAAGGTGAAGTTCGGTGAGGCCCGGCGGCTCTCCCCTCATACGCCACGCGTCAAGGGGTAAGGGATTGCGAGATGGACAGCGCGTTGTGGCGTTGCGGGATATCGCGCTATGGTCTGCCTGCCGAGTGGCCGTGCCGAGGCCCATGTTCTTCTGAGTCTTCATCGGAGCATTGCTGTGACATCTAGTGGATAGGCGCCAGCCCTGAGAACAGGTAGCGCTGACCCTGCGAATGGTGTCCTCCCTTGCCCAGACAACAGCACTGGCGAATGTCAGGACTGTGGCGATGAGAGCGGCAACATTGCAGGAATCGATTGTCCCGGCGGCTCCACTGTGAACACACACCCCCCCGCCCCCCTCCCGTCCGGTTCTTGGCACCAGTGTTCTGATACAATAGCTCAAGGAATTAAATGTACTAAATATTGGGTGGTGATATCAAAGCGTAGCTTCAAATCGGTGAAGGCATGTTTGATTTACATTTGCGTATTCCCGTCGTAGCTGTATATTAATTGTATATCTAGTGCGTCCTTCGTGAAGGCATCCAGCGGCGCCTTGGTGACCGGCACGATTGCCTCAAGTGTCTGCACGGCTCCAAAAATCGAGACATTAAAATGCCCCCAAAAGTGGAGAGAGAGGAGTTGAAGTCGAGTTCGGAAGGCCCGGTGGTAGCTGTATGGATTGGGCATGCGATGCCGCATCACTCTGCTTTCACACAGAGCAGCGACGTCCGCGTTGGGGGGCGCTTCTGCGGTTTTGCGGCAGTTCACCCTCCAGCAGGGGTACTGGATGTCGAGCGGGGCCACCAAAGCAAAGTGTATGGATGATGCGACGCTCAGCACTCAGGAACAAGTTGATTGTGTCGATGACACCATCTACAAGGTTTGTAGCGCTGCTCGGGGCCTCCCTCCCTCCCCCCTTTCCCCCCTCTCCCCTGGTCTGTGGATCGAAACAGCCACAGGCGCGCATGCATGTCTGGATCGCATCCTCGACAGGAACCTCCCGCTGCTTGCCACCCGGGCGCACAGGTCTCTGTGGCCGCCTCCAGAGCTCAGTGCCACTTTGCCTGCTGCGGCGCCCGCAGTCCCGCAGGCTCGCCTCATAGGAACTCAAGAGTGCCCGAGCCTGCCTGCCTGGCCAGGCCCGTCTGAGTGCCCGAGCCTGCCTGCCTGGCCCGTCTGAGTGCACGCTATCTGCCTGGCCGAGCTTCAATGTGTGTGGCCGCAATAGCGGGCGAGGCGGAGGAAGTAACGTGGAATAGGGGAGTGGGGTGTTACAGTGTGATGTGGAGGAGGCGTGCACCAGCGACGAGGATCTGCGTGGAAATGGTGGGGATGGAGTGTCCAACTTGGACACGGAGGCACTTTGCGCCGAGGGGTATCGCAGTGATGGTATGTTCTACCCCGACACTGAAGGGGGCAGCACAATTGTTCGTGTGGCATGTCTGTTTTGGTGCTTGGTATAGCATTTGCCTTTTACCTACCCCACCCCCTCCACACCTAAACCTGTTGGCACCACATGCCCCTTTCTTCCCCGTTCCCCTGTCCTTACAGTTTTCAGTCTTATTTATGCACCCTCCTCCCGTCCTCCCTTAACCAGGGCTGACCGCATCCACGCGCGGTGTTGTAGAAGCCCCTTTATGTAGACTGTTTCAATCAGAGGTGGCTTTTTGAGGTTTCAAAAAGAGGTGCCGAACAGACATGGAATCGGCTTCGTTTGAACGTCCATCCGCACTCAACCCTGACTCTCTGTTTCATGTGGACCTTCTTTCGAAAGTAACACATTCACAGATAGGCTTCCCCTACGCCACATGTAAGTCAAGAGCTGTTTTTTGACATGAGCACCAATGTTGGCATCGCGCCCAAAGATATCAGCACAGCCGCGCCCATGCCATAATATGTTCAAATTGGAGTGCAACAGAATTTTTGTGGTTTCAGACTTTCAGAATCCGTGACTCCTGCTGCAGTAGAGCCGAATGACACATGTAGCTCCGTGACACAAACAGGATGTACAAGTAGCCACGAAGCGACACGCCTGTTCAGCTCTGTTCCTTTTGCTCTTGCAAACAGGAACTTCACGGGTACCTACGGTACTCTGTGAGGCACACTGCAAATCCGATTTTGTAAATTTCTTCACCTGTTTCACCGGTAAAACAGTAGAGTAGGTAGTGACTAGACCACTTGGTTGTACGACGGCGATCGAACGGCGACAGGAGATCTGACAGTGAAGTCGCGGGGACGGCGTTACGACTTCAAACGACGGCTTCACAGCGGCTACGGCAGTACGTTTGACTTCACTGTTACTCCTCTGAGGGAGAGAGAATGGCTGGTTCTTCGAAGGGCAAGGCCACAGAGGATTTCCCTCCCCTCCCGGCGAAGCCAGACATCGGGCAGGCTTCCCCTTCCCCGGCAGCACCGTCCACTCAGGACGTGCTGCTACAACAAATTCTGACGATGCAAAAGCAGCAAAGTGAGCTGCTTGAGATGCAGAGGCAGCAGGCAGAAGATCATCGACTGCTGCGTGCCGATCATCAACGTCTAGCACAAATCAACGTTGAGCTGGAGGCGAAGGTGGCAGCGAAGTCTGGGACTTCTGACCCGGAATCCGCAGCCACGTCCGCCGAGAAACTCCTGGAGAGAAGGAAGAAGCTGGACTACGTGCCAGCAGCCTCCGTCAACCCGTTCCCAACGCGTCCGGCGACACTGGCAACGAGGATGCCGCAGTTGTACGATTTACACGGCAACAAGACGTACGACGCGCTCTCCAAGAAGTCCAACTCTTCCATGAAGTACGAGTGCATGGTGCTGGCTCCAGCGCTGTCCTACTTGCACGACGTGGTGACTGCGTGCAACCAGACGTTGGACGAACATGAAGACGCAGCATTGTCAATGAGAGACTTACTGAAACACTTCCACGAGGTTACCAACTCTGTCCACGGTGTGTACGCTTTACTGTGCAACCGGTGGACAATGCTGGAACTGCGCGGGCAGCTGGAGCAGGAGCCGGGTTCTTCACAGCGGGGAGGACAAGAAGCTCTACGCGCGAAGCTGCAGTTCGTGGAGGACAGGGTCTACCAGGCAGCGGACGGCGTGGTGGCGGACGAGGTGTTGCAGCAATGGCTGAACGACTTCGACAAGAACCGCGGCAGAGCAGTGCTGAACCTTGCGTCCAAGAACGCGGCGAGCGCGGAAACGCGGGTTCCAAAAGATCCACGGGACCGCGGTGATCGCTGGAAGGAGCGTAAGAACAAGGAGAAGGACGGTACGAGGCAGCCTACCGACAAAGGCGGCAACAAAGGCCGGGGCGGAAAGCCCGCGGCCGATGCGTGATGTGCGTGCCGCCACCCCCTCCAGCGCAACAGCCCTCTCCGGGCGCTGGACGGGGGAAACTCACCTTGCAGCAGCGGGTGAGACAGCGGAGGGGAGCATGGCGCGCGGCGGGCGCCAGTTCCGAGGTGATGCAATGGATTACTCACGGGGTGAAGTTGAGGTGGAAGCGCGGGCCTCCGCCTCCGTTCGACCACAGGGTGTCACTGAGGGATGCGACGCGGCAGCAGCAGGTGTGGCTGGACGCGGAGAAGGAGAGGCTGCTGGAGAACGGGGCCTGGACGAGAGCGACAAGAAGATCTCACGTTCCACGCGCTTTTTTGGTGCCGAAACCGGGTACGAACAAGTGGAGACTGGTGGTGGACTTCCGATGGCTGAACCAGTGGTGTGTAAAAAATCGTGTGAAGATGGAGACGCTGAAGAAACTAAGGAGACTGGCGAAACCGGGCGACTGGTGCTTCAGCTTCGACCTCCAGGACGGTTTTCACGCGCTGGGAATCCACCCGGACTTCCAGAAGTTCATGCAGTTCGACCTGCAAGGGGACCTGCTTCAATGTTCAGCGATGCCGTTCGGATGGAGCGACTCTCCGAGAGTTTTCTGCAAGTTCGTGCGCGTGATGGTGGAGGCTTTGCGTTCGCCACAGGCAGCGGAGGATCGCAGAGAAATCAAGAGACTGCGGGACGGTTCCGCAGTACGACAGCGATGGTCAGTCCGTCGCAGGACCGGTGGTGCTGGCGGGGACGCGAACCGTCACAGCGGAATGCGAGTGCTACCGTACATGGACGATTTTCTGGTGCTGGTCGACTCTCAGCGAGAAGGCTTTCTGCGTCGAGAAAAAGTTCAACTGGTGCTTCATCGACTTGGCCTACGGCGGAACGAGAAGAAGGGCCACTGGGAGCCAACGCAGGTGGTGGAGCACCTCGGGCTGGAGGTGAACCTGAAGCTGGGACAATTCCGTGTGACAGAACGACGGGTGCACAAAATCCACGCCAAGGCGAAGGAGATCCTGTGCGATGCAGCGAGAAATCGGAGGTGGATTCCTGCCAGGAGACTGGCGTCCTTCACGGGACTCTGCCAATCCGTGTACTTGGCAGTACCAGCGGCGCGGCTCTACCTACGGGAGCTCTACTTCGTGCTGGCGGAGAAACGCAGCTGGGGAGCGAAGGTAAAAATCTCACGTTCAGCTCGGGGGGACTTAGAATGGTGGTCCAGGCTGCCTGTGATGAGCTGGTGGAACGGACGCAAGATCTGGAGATCCCCGACGAGAGCGAAGGTGCACACGGACTCTTCGATGACGGCGTGGGGAGGAGTGCTGAACCTGAAGTTCCCCGCGCGAGGTTTCTGGCCAGACGAGATGCGCTGCTGGCACATTACGCACCTAGAGCTGGAGGCCGTGTACAAGACCGTACAGGCGTTCTTGAAGGAGCTGGAGGGCAAGGTCGTACGACTCTACTGCGACAACCAGGCGGTGGTGGCGATGCTGTCACACTTCACCTCCAGAAACCCGGACCTGATGAGGAGAATGAGGAGACTCTGGCTGCTACTGGATCTGCACGACATCGAGTTGCAGGCTCGGTACATCCGCAGCGAGGCCAACGTGTGGGCCGACAACCTTTCGCGTTGCGAGGATTTGGACGACTGGAGGCTGAATCGAGAGTGGTTCGTGTGGGCCAACAAGCAGTGGGGGCCCTACACAGTCGACCGGTTCGCTTCCGAGATCTCCGCGCAGCTTCCTCGGTACTACGCTGCGTGGAAAGACCCGAAGTGCGAAGGTGTGGACTCTCTGACGTACGACTGGCGGGGGGAGAACAATTGGGTGAACCCCCCGTGGGCGCTGCTGGACGAGGTGGCGCACAAGCTGCGGGAGGAGGGGGCCGCTGCTACGGTGGTGGCTCCGTACTGGCCGGGACAATCCTGGTTCAGGAAGCTGGAAGCCCTGGCCACCGAGGTGGTGATCATGCCACGGCGCAGGGACCTGTTCACTCCGAGCAGGCTGGGAGGGTCCGAGCTGCTCGGGCCCTCAAAATGGGACGCTGTGATGTTCTTCATCGAGGCGCGCCCGTGAGTTACTACGCTGCTGAAGTACGAAGAAGCTCAGCTACGAGTACGACAGCAAGCAAGGTGACCGTGGGTACAAAAATCGAGGTGTTTTGAGAGGACGATGACTGCTTCTACCCGGGCGTGGTGAAGGAGTTCAACGAGGACGGAAAGGCGCACGTGCTGTACGACGACGGCGACGAGGAGACGCTAGACTTGTCCAAAGAGAACTTCAAAATCATCCACAGCTCGGACGAGACTACAGACGCGGACGGCGAGAACACCGAGCGGAGCAGCGGAGGCGACTACGAAGAGTACAAGCGCGGTGGTGCTGTACAAAATTTTCTCACGCGCTCACTTTGTGAGCGGTGGAGGAGTGAGTTGGGACCTTCCCGGCTCACCGAACTGGCGGTGTCGATGCAACAAAAGGCACTGCTGGACACGACGAAGGGCAACTACGGACCGAAGGCGCAGCGATTCATTTTATTTTGTGAGCTGCACCAACGGCCGTGGCTGCCAGCGTCGGAGGCGACTGTGTTACTGTACATCGCCTCTCTGTTGGAGGACGGGAACATCCAGTCGGCATCATTACAGCCGTACCTGTCCGCCATCAACAACTACCACGAGGACCTTGGTCACCCTGGACCGGCGAAGGGACGCTCTGTGACCCGAGCTGTGAAGGGGATGGCTACCATCCAGGCGGAGCTGGACGTGCAGGAGGAGAAGATCGAGACCCAGCGCACGTGGCTGCCAACAGCGCACGTACGAAGGTTGCACGAAGCAGCGCTGAAGTTAAATCCGAGATCGCCTGAGGAGCTGCAGCTACTGCGAGCCTTGACCTACGTGGTGGTGGCCTTCGTGACCTTCGGCAGACCGGACACGGGGACCTCGTTGTCACGGCAGCACGTTCAATGTGGCGACGATGAGTTCTCAGTGGTGCTGCTGAAGGAGAAGGGTCGGCGACACCATCGAGTGAAGCGACGCCTTACAATCCCCTGGAAGGGGGTGGCTCTGTTGAAGGAGCTGATCGAGCATTGGGAGTTCTACCGTGACACAGCTTGGAGCATTTCTGCGAAGACTCAACCTGACAGCTACTGGCTGCTACCCGAGGACCCGAAGAACTTCAAGGCTTCCGTGGCAAACGACTGGATCAGTCTAGCTCTCAGCGAGCTGGACTGCCGACCTCCTGAAGGAGGTCATTTCTCAGCACACAACACCCGGAAGGGCGCAACAACGTGTGCTAGAGCTGTTGGTGTGACAATGGAGAAAGTTTGCTTCCTGGGGGGCTGGTCACAGTTCTCTTCGGCAGTGCAACACTACATCGACCCGACAGCGCTGAGGGACACAGACATGGACTACTACTTCGCTTGGTTAACATGGTCACAGTGACAGAGATCAGATTTCTTGTGTGTGCCTCACAGTTTCATCTTTGGTTTCATGGCAAATGAGGATTCGAGCAAAAGAGAAATGTTCAAATTGGAGTGCAACAGAATTTTTGTGGTTTCAGACTTTCAGAATCCGTGACTCCTGCTGCAGTAGAGCCGAATGACACATGTAGCTCCGTGACACAAACAGGATGTACAAGTAGCCACGAAGCGACACGCCTGTTCAGCTCTGTTCCTTTTGCTCTTCCCACCGCTCCCGACCCAGAAGACTCTTTCCTTTTGGTGACGTGCACAGACAGTATGGACATATCATCAAAAGCATGAATTTAGAAAGCATGTAAAAGCACAAAATGCATTTTAAACACTTTACAAAATCATTTTAATGAAATGTATTGCAGTGCCTGCCTTTGGCAAATGAGGATTCGAGCAAAAGAGAAATTTATATATATCTACTTCAGCACCGAGGATCCATTCAACGATGCAACAGAGGGTGCCACCATATGGCGATGATGACAAGGTGGTGTTCGCACGGGATACGCAGTTGTGCTTTGCAGCGGCTGCGACACGGGGTACATTTGGGTCCAGAACAGCGATGCCCGCGTTTGCCGGAAGTGCGTCACAAATGGGTGGATCTGGGTGAACCGCCTCGCCATCCTGATCGCCCTCGTGTCGGCCCTCACAATCGGGGCTCTCAGTGTTGGCGTGCTCAAGCGCACTCTGAAGAGAATGGAGAGCGCTCTGGCAGACGATCGGGTGTGCCCCGCATGCACCCATCCCGCACTGTCCCAGCCTAAGCCAGCCTAAGCCAGGCGGCGGGTGGACCCATATGTGGACTGGGTGTGTGTATGCTTATCCTTGCGAATCCTTTGGCACCCCGAAGCCACAGGAGACTGCACTATGTACCCACGCCGGGGATCAAAGGATTCAGCACACACTTCGGGACACTCATCCGGATTCCATATGTGGACTGGGTGTGCCCTTCCTAAGCTACCTCCCATGTCCCATCGGGCGCCACCCTGAGCTCCAAGGCAGGTGGCATGACTGCCGACCCGGTGTGCGTTTGCACAAGCCATTGGCGTGCATGCCTAGGGCGCAGGGAGGAAGCCCGCAGTGATGGCTCGAGAGGGATGCGGTGGCTGGGAGCGGTTCAACGGGATGCTGAGCATTTGCGCCGGAGGGCGGGCTGGGAGGGCTGCGGACAGTTCAACGTGATGCTCACGATCTGCAGCGTTACCCTCGGCCATCTCCAGGTAGCCGGCGGCTGTCCCAACCCCCTCCACTTTCTTATAGGGGGTCGCAGCTATCTGCCGGTCATGCGGTGCAATCATCCGGGTTCATTGGTGGACACCTTCTGACAGCTGGCGTCACTGCAAGGTTCCATTGCTGGATGGTCCTATGACGCACCAGTGTGTGGGGGGCATCCGAGCTGGCCGGATATGACCATAGTGGGGAGGGGGCATGGTTGAGGGCTGCGAGTTGGGGGAGGTGTTGGAGTATTCAGGTACTGGGGCAGCAGCTGGGCATCTTTGGGAAGAGCATGCCCGCGACGTATATCAGATTCGTGAAAGTGCCTGCGGTGCTCAACTTCGACGTGCTTTCCTGGATCGCCTTCGAGTGCATGCACACCTCCGACGGTGGGCCTTTCTTCGCCACCTTCCTCTTCTATGCCGCCTTGCCGCTGCTGGGCTTCCTCCCTCCGATCTACGCCTTCTTCGCCTTCGCCAGGTCCCGCAGGTTTGCGCCCTCGCTCCTCGCAGCCCGCTTCTGCAATCCACACGCACTCCCCCAAGCCCGCAATCCCCTGCAAGGCCTGCAGTCCCTTCGCTCCTCCCTTCGCCCTCCCTCGCTCCTCCCTTCGCCCTCCCTGCCTTCATCAGCGCAGCCTCTTGAAATGCCTCGCCTGCAGGCCGGTTCGATGGCCTCTGCAACTCTGTCAGGTCCCCCCGTGTGCGCATGTGCCGCCTGCGTCGGACTGAGACCGAGCTATGGCGTATCAAGAGTGTAATGAAAAGCGCGATGGATTCCTGTTTGATTCCTCGGATGCGAATTTATATTTTTCATTGGTTGCAAATCCCGAACAGCCGTTCGATTAAATCCGAAGGACATCTAAGCCGTTATCAAAATCACGCTGGTATCTTTCTGGAATGTGTCCGCTTCCGTTCGCGCTTCCTAAGCGCTTGACATTGTGAAAACCTAGTGCAGCAGGGTAGATTAATGAAGAGATTGACAAGTATTCGCGATATATTAGAAGCAAAAAATGTTTACTATAAGGTATTATGAACGCTAGGAAGCATCCTCGCACAGATTCAGTGACTGGAAGCAGATCTCGGATTCCCCGCTTCGTGTGGCGGAAGGGGGAACTGGCTTCCGCAACACGGCATTCCCTTAGGTATCCTGCCGAAGGGAACTACTAATAAGAAATACTGATAACAACAACTGAAACATACTTTCAACGTTGTATGTGTGCATCTGTGTTTCATTTGGTCATTTGGTTCACACGCTTCAAGCCCCGCGGCACATCCGGGATGGCGTTCGTGTAAGTTACTAAATACGCAAACCAACGCAGTGAAGTACGTCCATATAGGCTGTTGAACAAATGTTATTTGGGGTCTTGCGAGAATCCGATGGGAACAGCTTCATTCCTACATCTTAAGAGATGATGTAAAGAAGTAGCATGCTAAATCTTTGCGACAAATTGGATTAACGCAAAACCCCAACATACGATTGTGAGGACCTGAGCCCTCGACTACCATAAACCTTCAGAATGCCCTTCCGACAAAAAATAGTATGCTTTAACGGCACCTGCACGTTCCGGGGCGGCTACATACAAGCAATCCCAATATTAAAGCTATGATTATTTATAATTTCGACTTATGCCCGTCGCGTTTTAAAATATGGGCTTAAAATGCTGTACGAGCCCTCGTCCTTGCATTAGCGCACCCCACGACACGCCCTCCGCATGCGGCTTCTCACTGCATAAAAATGAGGCACAAGTTGATGCGCACTGGCACAGCCAAAATCGTTACACGTTGGAGCGCTTGCACGTTGGACCGTGGTGTTGCGATGGAGGCCGCCGTGTGGCGCGCCTGGCGCGTTTCTTTGTCCCAAGATAATTTGTTGTTTCTAGGACTGTGCCTGCCACTTTTGCCACCACGCCCCCTGCAGATTGGTGCTGAGGAGGCGGTGCACTCGTCTGTGCCAGGCAGATGTTGTCTCTGAAGAAGAAGGTGGCGCTCCTTCATTGCCCTACGCCCGCTTTCCCCCTTTGCCCCTCATCTTTACATCGGAGCCCAGTGCAATTTTAGCAGTTTCAAAATTTGCCGCCGATCAACCTGAGCCCGTGGCACTGACTGCGACAGCGCCCGTTTGAACTGTCCAATAGTTGCGCCGGCATCCGGACAAGTGCGCAAGTAGCAGTCCGAACGGACACGGACTCAGCTCTGCTCTTTCGCACTTCCCACATGATCGGACCCAGCATCTCCGTGCCGTCGCAAATTCGCAAATTTTACGAATATTGAGCCGTAGCTCTGTTTCTTTTGTTATCTACCCACCCGACCTAGTACATCTCTGTATTCTTTGTGACTGAACTGAAGAGGGATTCCCAATCAAAAAATCAACTTTCTTAGCGCGGGGAAAGCAAACCCCTCAGAAAATGAAGTTCTTGTAGGGAGTTCACTTGCAGTGTGCTTTGGTAAGTGTGATGGTTCTTGGTAAAGAGAAAAGGTTTGAAATTCATGTACATGGAGAGGATGGGAGGCGAGGGCTGCGCAGGTGGAGTCTGGTGTCCTGCACGAGATGGAAATGCCACAAAGCGGAAAGGGAAACCTCATGTATAAACTCAACCCGATGTCAGAAGCTGCACAGGCCGCAGACGCTGCACAGGCTGATACCTTAAGCCTTGAACCCTCGATGGTGCCCGCCTCGTCAAGATCCTCCATGGAGCTGACTCTGGCTGCGCCCCCCCCGGCGAGCCGCGAGTCCGCGCTCATGCGGTTGCCTCAGCCTCCCGCATCGAATTCTGCCGAACTGTGGGAGAATGCGGGTGGGATGGAGATCGAGCAGCAAGCTGAGGAAGAGGGAACGATCGGAGGGGATCATGCCACGTCGTCCTTGGCCATGCAGGATCCAGGCCACGAAGGGGAGTCTGTGCAAACAGGGAAGATGGCCTCGGGGGGGGAGGTCTTTGACACATATGAAGTGAAGAGAAGGAGTTCTGCCCAGGATATCCTGAAGGCGTTCCGCGCCGAAATGAGTTCGTTTCTGACGATGCCTATGCGACGTATTTCATACTCTGCGGCCAATCAGCCGGCCAATCAGAAGCATGCTCACCCCATTGACCGGCGAGCAAGTGGCTTTGTGCGTCCTCGCCCCGCCTCGCCCTTCTCATTCTCCGCATGCCTTGGCCTGCACCTCCTCGCCACACCTCTGCTGACCTTTACCACGGGCAAGTGGGCTTGCGCCGTGCCCAGCAGCGCTTGATATAAAGTCACACAAGTGGGCTTTCGCCGTGCCCAGCAGCGCTTGATATAAAGTCACACAAGTGGGCTTGCGCCGTGCCGAGCAGTGCTTGATATAAAGTCACACAAGTGGGCTTGCGCCGTGCCCAGCAGCGCTTGATATAAAGTCACACAAGTGGGCTTGCGCTGTGCCGAGCAGTGCTTGATATAAAGTCACACAAGTGGGCTTGCGCCGTGCCCAGCAGCGCTTGATATAAAGTCACACAAGTGGGCTTGCGCCGTGCCCAGCAGCGCTTGATATAAAGTCACATATGTGGGCTTGCGCCGTGCCGGGCAGCGCTTGATATAAAGTCACACAAGTGGGCTTTCGCCGTGTCCAGCAGCGCTTGATATAAAGTCACACAAGTGGGCTTGCGCCGTGCCGAGCAGCGCTTGATATAAAGTCACACAAGTGGGCGTACGCCGTGCCCAGCAGCGCTTGGATATAAAGTCACACAAGTGGGGCTCGTGCCGAGCAGCGCTTGATATAAAGTCACACAAGTGGGCGTGCGCCGTGCCCAGCAGCGCTGATATAAAGTCACACAAGCGGGCTTGCGCCGGCCCAGCAGCGCTTGATATAAAGTCACACAAGTGGCTTGCGCCGTGCCCAGCAGCGCTTGATATAAAGTCACACAAGTGGGCTTTCGCGTGCCCAGCACCGCTGATATAAAGTCACACAAGTGGGCTTGCGCCGTGCCGAGCAGTGCTTGATATAAAGTCACACAAGTGGGCTTGCGCCGTGCCCAGCAGCGCTTGATATAAAGTCACACAAGTGGGCTTGCGCTGTGCCGAGCAGTGCTTGATATAAAGTCACACAAGTGGGTTTGCGCCGTGCCCAGCAGCGCTTGATATAAAGTCACACAAGTGGGCTGCGCTGTGCCCAGCAGCGCTTGATATAAAGTCACATATATTTGGCACAGGCCGGGCAGCGCTGATATAAAGTCAAAAAACAAGTGGGTTTTCACAGGTTCAGCAGCTTGATATAAAGTCACACAAGGGCTTGCGCCGTGCCCAGCAGCGCTTGATATAAAGTCACACAAGTGGGCGTACGTGCCCAGCAGCGCTTGATATAAAGTCACATGGGTTTGCCGTGCCGAGCAGCGCTGATATATAAAGTCACACAAGTGGGCGTGCGCCGTGCCCAGCAGCTGGATATAAAGTCACACAAGCGGCTTGCGCCGTGCCCAGCAGCGCTGATATAAAGTCACACTGGGCGTGGGCTTGCGCCGTGCCCAGCAGCGCTTGATATAAAGCTTACACAAGGGCTTGCGCCGTGCTCCAGCATCGCTTGATATAAAGTCACACAAGGGCTGCCGTGTCGAGCAGCTGATATGTGTCAAGGCGGGCTTGGCATATTGCGTCGGCAGCGCTTGATATAAAGTCATTACCAAGTGGGCTTGCGCCCGTGCTCCAGCAGCGCTTGATATAAAGTCACACAAGTGGCTTGCTCGTGCTCCAGCGCTTGATATAAAGTCACACAAGTGGGCTTGCGCCGTGCCCAGCAGCGCTTGATATAAAGTCACACAAGTGGGCTTGCGCCGTGCTCAGCAGCGCTTGATATAAAGTCACACAAGGGCTTATACTATGCCCAGCAGCGCTTGATATAAAGTCACACAAGTGGGCTTTGCGCCAACAGCAGCGCTTGATATAAAGTCACACAAGTGGCTTATGCCGTGCTTCTAGCAGTGCTTGATATAGTCATTACTGCGGCTGGCGCTCAGTGCCCAGCAGCGCTTGATATAAAGTCACACGAGTGGGCTTGCGCCGTGCCCAGCAGCGCTTGATATAAAGTCACACAAGTGGGCTTGCGCCGTGCCGAGCAGCGCTTGATATAAAGTCACACAAGTGGGCTTTCGCCGTGCCCAGCAGCGCTTCATATAAAGTCACACAAGTGGGCGTGCGCCGTGCTCAGCAGCGCTTGATATGAATTCATGTTGCGAGCGATACACGCAAGGGTACGTGCTTAGATGATGTCCATGACTTGAAGCAGAGAAGGCTGGAACGACCCTCATCTATGCGGGACATCCGGGGCGGAGGGCTTTGGGGGAATGGGGGACAGTGGGACGCCCTACAATATGCCGTGGGCGCAGGCACATCGGAGGACCAGGCGCTGTGTGCTTCGAGCTGGCGTTCCACGTGGATGCTGCGGCTCGAGGTGGACTCTCAATCGCCGACCCTGAAGCAGTTGAGCAGCTTGCTGAGCCTGTCCATGCTGTTCGTCATCCTCATCCACCCCTCGGTAGCGACAGTAATGTTCCAGCTTTACAATTGCGAGGTATCACCGTCCACCATCCACCGTTAATTTTTTAATTGGATCGCAGAGTAGAGTTAGGGGGTTCTGCACCATTGATTACGTTTTTAATTGGATTGCAGAGTAGAGTTAGGGGGTTCTGCACCATTGATTACGTTTTTAATTGGATCGCAGAGTAGAGTTAGGGGGTTCTGCACCATTTACTACGTTTTTAACTGGACCGCAGAGTAGAGTTAGGGGGTTCTGCGCCGTGAAGCGGGCTTACCATCCCCCATCCACCATCTGCCATCCATCACCTACGTTTGACTGTCCGCCATCTGCTATATATCACCCCCGATCATCCCCGATTTTACCAAAAAGTAAGTATCCAACATCTGACATCCACCATTGCCCATCTGTCATCCATCACCTAAATTATCGTCACCATCTATGCACCACCCTATACCCCATATTTCAGTTGTCCGCCGTATACCCCATCTTGCATTCATCCGCATTCTAATTTCCAGCAGAATTATCACAGCCCCCAGTTCCCCTGCAGGAGATCCACTTCGAGACGGGGGAGCGCCGCTGGTGGCTCGTGATCGACCGGGTCACGGAATGCTACAAGAACAGATGGTCCATTCTGCACCTCCGCTCCCTGCATTACACCGCTGTGTGCCTTGCCTTGAGCTCCAATGCCACCGCGCACGCGTAGCCATCATCCTCTGTGGCGGCCATCAGTGTAGACCAAGTCCGGTGAATATGATGTGCATGTGTGGCACAACATATCGGTGGTGGTTGCTGTTATTTGAGTGAAAGATGGTGGAACGCCCCAAAGCTCCGTGGAGGGAGGGGAAGGACAACGGATCCATATTTCACTATACGTGGTGGAGGGACGGAGACAGGCTTGATTTACGCTTGATTTCATACGCGGTTATCAGCAATTATGTGCTCGGACTGCCTTTTCTGCTTTTCATCTTGTGTTATACCATGTACGACATGAAGCGAGTACAGGTAGCCACCCATTGGACTAGGCCCGCACTGCATGCTTGTACCAAGGGCGGGCTCACCTGTGTGTGCGATGAGCGTGGCCATTGAAACTACGTGAGATGTGTTTTTCGCCGCCGAACTGCGTAGTTTCCCACATTGTAAAGTCCCACCAGGCGGACCTGGCCGGCCATGTACAGACATGTGTGGCGGTCCGTACTTTCTGGTAACAAATTTTCCATACAGATTTCTCAAGTACAAAGTCGGCTTGAAAATATAAATCTTGCAACACAAAATTTCCGTACAAATCCAGGTCATTAACACACTCTTCGGTCTTCAAGTACTAACATCGATTTTCCATAAAAGACGTCGAAGGGGGTAGTCGAACCCGCAGTCTTGTCGATTACATGTACGAGTGCTCTAGGCACTGAGCTACATGGACCATTGTGATGTTAATGTCGAAGAAGAGGGTGAATATAACTGCTATTCCTATTTTTTTCATCGGGTTGTATGTAAGCTAGGGAAGTCAGTAATGCAGCAGCCTGGCGGCACAAGGGGAGATCACCGTTGAAAAGTCGCCTTGTCTCATGCGGAGATCTACGCGTGGTGGACCATGTGGGAGGGACTTTTCTTCCAAACGAAAGGTTTTTTTCGGCCGCGCGCGCCATAAGCGTTCTTCACTTGATTACCATGCGGCTGCCTCACACGGCCAAGCATTTTACCACATAAAGAAACATGTAGTAAACAGTCGATGGCATTCCGGTCCACACGCTGCTGGAATATAGACCAAAGCCTCCAGCTTTTGAGGCACCATGCTGCTATAGTCCACAGGAAATTTGGTACTGAGTGTGGAGACAAAACCATGACAGCTAAGTCAGCATTAAACAACGACAAAGAAATATGTAGATGTTACAAGCCAGGTCCGTGGTACGATTAATCGCGCCACTTTTTGGTGAAACCGCCAAGCAGACCTGGCGAGAAAGTTGTCCCCATCAGGTCCGTCGTGGACTTAGCATGGGCCTTTTGAGGTGAGGGTAAAATCGTGCACCCAGGTCAGGGCCGCCAATGGCTTTGCCCAAGTAGTAATGCGCAGTTGGGGGATGTGCATTTTTGAGCCGTCTTACATCAATTTTGATTTTGTATAATGTTAGCAATAATATTTCATACACTGATAAATTGTTAACGATTTAAGTACCGATGGGGGCGCTATAGTCCGGGCATTTTGAAAACAGCACGCTCCCCTGCGCGAACTCCCGTCTACCACTTGGTCCGGCTGACGCGAAAGTGCGTTTGGGTGGAGGGCTACTCGTGTGGGTTTGGAAAGGTAGGGGGAAGGAGGGGATGCCTCACCACTTCTTCCCCCCCTCTCTCCCTCTTCCATTTGAGCATTGCCGTCGATGATAGTTTCCCCTAAGTTATACAGTCACTTGAGCAGATCAGGTAGTGCCAGCATGTTCCCATGGAGAGGGCTTCTCCTCGGGCCCCTGGCATGTCTCCTCGGGCCCCTGGCACGTCTCCTCGGGCCCCTGGCACGTTCGCGCTGCTTTATCCCGGTCCGAAACAAAATGGCATTGCTGAGAGTAGCCCATTTTTGTTGTGGCTCGGGCAGAAGGCGTCATTTCACATTTCACATTTCACATTTCACTGGGCAGTTGCTGTGTGGGCGGTGTTGCGGAGCAGGCAAATGGCCGCATCGAATATGTGCCTTCTAATCGCCTGCTAGGGGTGACTGCGAAAGCAGCTCGGGCCTCAGTCAGACCGCGATCCGTGTCCCTTCTAACCCCGCGAGCCCTGGTTGACTGCTCCTTCTACGTCTCGTTTCATGACGGATCACCGCCCGTGGAAGTGGAACCCATGTGGCGCGAGGTAAAGCCCCCCTCGAGCTTCTGCTTAGATCTGCCCTTGCCTGTACCTCACCATACAGTTGGCGGGCAAAGTCGGCGGGTGGATGACCCCTCACCCATATCTGAGGCTCCTGGCAGGCATGATGCGCGTACCTGTAAGAAGTGGATGCACCAACATTCCGAACCGAGAGTTGCGCTATCAGATCATTCGTTGGTTTTACACTTGCAGTTTCGGGCGAGAGTGGAGGAGAGCCACCATGGAGCGTGGGGCAAGGGTTCGTGGCAGAGGTCGGTGTGAGTCAAAGGAGCGACACATGCAGGTGGCCCTAAAGCGACGCTTCATGAAGCGAATGGAGCCGCCTTTTGCAAAGATCGCCGGGTATGGTTGCGGGGTTGTGGTTCCGCAGCCAGGGCATATGCAGTCTGGGCTTCAGCATCCCGTTTTCGAGGCGCTGCTCGGGCCGCACATTCTGCACTTCAAGCCCACACACTACTACTGGGGCCTGTGCTACGAGATCCTGCGCCGCGTCATCACCACCAGCCTGGTACTGCTGGTGCAGTCGCCCATGGTGCTCAATGCGCCGCGCTACGATGTAGTCTATGCGCTGGTGGCCAGCGTGCTATCGCTCATGGTTCAGGCCCAGGTTTGACCTCAACCCCTAAAAGCGTTTTGGGAATGCACCCACCGAGTTATTCTCTCGCCGCCAACAAGCATGCCCTCTGCACGCATGTTTTGCCCGGTCACCGCACGGGTCACTGCGTACTCTGCCGTGCGCAGTGTCATTTCGCGACGTTTAGACCGCTATCCTCATGAAAATGTAGACATCAGCCAAAATTGAGATGAGCATTCTGATGAGCGTTGAGCTCAATCGTGAGCATTCACGCATGCGATCACTGCGCCAAACTTCTTGAGATATACACTCCGCCGGTTAGGAATGAACCCTCGGGTCGACACTCGCATCTCCCTGTCATGAATGTTGCTATATTTATGCCCATGCCAAAGACCCAAGCTATGCATTGATCGATTTAGGAAGCTCGCAATGAGAAGTTGCCGCTTTTCCATTTCTATGACGGAACCAATTCTTGTACAATACCTCTATTAGAATAAAGTTCCACCTTTGCACATTTCTCTTCAATGGATTCAGTTTTCACAACTGCCAATGGCCCTCCGATGCCACCCGTCACGGCAGCGCCTCTCTTATTTATTGCATTAATTTCAGTTTGTGTGTCTAATGTGAAGATTAGTGAGAAATGAAGCCGAAGAGTCCAATTGCAGCCATTCATAAAACTCGAAGGTATCTGCAATTGACTAGTGTGCCGTGGATATGATTATGTGATGAAAGAATCGGAGGCTTGGCAGGTGAAGCCTTACTGTAAGCCGGCTATCAACCTGATCCAGACACTGATTATCGGCAGCCAGGCGCTCTCCATCATCGTGTTCACAACTGAGAAATATGTCAACACTACCACTGCCCAGAGCGACGCATGTGGTTGGATTCTGGTGGCCGTGCACAGCATACTTCTATTGTTTATTGGATTCCGGATCATGCAGGATTTCATTCCTTGGATTCAGACGTATCTTCCTCCTAGCTACGCCAAGGCTTTGGCGTCCTGCTGCAATTCATGCCAGAACTGGATGTCCTGGGCTCGGACGACTGCAAGAAACTGCAGTCTTAAGGCATCTGATACGCAGCAGGAGCATGCCATATAAAGGCTTCCGCGTGGGTCATGGCACCGTCGCTCTTGGGATTGGTGCTTGCTGCAGCGGACTTTCTTTATCGAATTGTCTAGACTTCTTTCAACTTGATTTTGTCCACAAAGTGGATTTGTTGGGTATTAGTGAAGGGAGATCCCACATCAGATCGCATTTGGTTATTCATGAAGTGGTATGATTACTTCGTACCATGCTATAGTCTAGTTGTGTATTTATGTATGTGTATCGGATGAACTTACTGTTTACACCCTTTTATCGCTAGTCCTTTCCACAGCTTTCTGGATGTGCCGGAAAATTGACCTTATAAAACAGGTGGCGTTCAGACACCATGGCATGACATTGTACTGGCGAGTTGTGGCTAAATTGTGTCTGCTTCCATGGACGGGATGCGGAGGTTGTTCAGTGCCTTATGCTTTCATTTTTATAGTGGTGTCCCGGGATTACTGGCGTGGTCATAAGTGGCCAGATGAGAAATTGGATGTGTCAAACATCGAACACTGTAATCGATGTGGCGCGATACTGTTCATCAAACTGGGTGTATTGTTCCGGACTATAAATCAATTAACGATAATCTATTACGTACATTGAAAATTATCTCTGTAATGCCCCGCGCACCGGCGAGTGGCGTGCGACTGTATTTCTCGAAAAATATTTGCCCTCATTTTTGCTCAGATTCGTTTCACGCCTACTGTACGGGCACAAAATTCGTCACTGTTAGTTTTCCCTCGCTCTACGTAAGGTAAACTCTTGTATACCAAACACAACATCACTTCAAATTCCAAGGTTTGTCGGGAACAACAAATTTCACACGCACAAAATCCAATCCGCACATAGGTGATAACTTCCTTACGTTATACCTTTCCAAAAGTTCCAGCGACGCCGGGTGGCGACTTTTCACTTGCCCCCCTCCTGCTCCCGAATCGGATTCACGGGCGATCTGTATGTCATCGCGTTTCCAAATCCACGATATTGCATATATGCTAGTCGCGTTTGATGAACATATTTTCGATGAGAATTTATTGTGGGTGGGTAGCAGGAGGCAGTGGGATCTTAGCTTCATCCGGGGTTTTTTAATGCGAAAATACTTGGTATAATTACATAGATCGGTCCACTTCAGCATATTGGACGCAGACCAAAAGGGTGTGTAAATATAATATAAATGGTACAGAATGTATTTTCTGAATCAGATGACAAGATTCGCGATCAGTCGTATAATCAATGCAGGCGGCATTTTTCGTACAGCAATGCAGTGAATGTGGCATGCACCACGTTTACGTTACCCGTGATGTATTCAAACTAATTATGGAAGCCACAAGAGTACGCTGACTGGCAGGAGGTGTCACGTTTACGGTATTATTATAAATTACGGGAATGATATCCAATCGGTGGAGATCGTGTATGAAGCGGAATTTGATGCTGCACGTTGGACGGCACATGATCCTTGCTTGAGTCACTGTACTAAATATTCGCAGATTGTGGATATCCACATCAGGATACGGCGCACGCACGAGACACGGGAAATTTACAAAACATGAAATCTGAGCAATTTATACACAAATTATATAAATCATGAAGACTTGATGAATTGCGTCCTCTGCTGACGAACTCTCGCAAGCGTATTTTAGCCACATAACTACAGGGGTCATACGATGCGGGGTGACGACACGGAGCAGTAGTCCTTTGGTGAATGGTGTGACTTGACACTGACGAGAGACGGATGTGTGTCGTTCTTCATGCGGAATGTTTGTGAGACACCTCGCGAGTACATACTATGCACGGAGTACAGGTACTTCGCATAGTATTCGTATGCACGCCTCGAAACCTGATACTCTCGCTCTCTCACAAACGAACCCTTCGTTCGTCTATCCCGCAATCCAGCGAGTGGAATACCTGTCTGTAAGATATCGATATCGTTTACGGTGAAACTAAAGGTTTGTATTCGTGAATTAAATATATTTCGTCGAGAAGGAAGCGAGAAGGAAAGCGTCCGTCTGAAGTTCGCGTGGAAGATCCGGGCACGCGTTTAGGGGAACGTACGTAATCCAGCCGTCGCCAACCCATTTTATTTTCACCCTGGATGTGTATCGATGTAGGAACTACCGGAAAATTAGGTGTTCGCACCTCGAACGGTTCCACGGTGCAAGAGGTTGAGTAGTGAATGGGAATAGGGGCGATGGTAGAGTATGCTCAGGGTGGAAATCACGTTACGTGATTTCCTTCCTGGCGGGCAGCCCATTTTCCCGTGGTCACATACAGCGTGGGGGGCGCAACCCGCTAGATTTATTGTTTCAATTACCCTTGGGGAAAACAAATTTGGTAACCGCTAGGCGCGCAATGCATGTTTGTACTGGATTTTCAAAATCGGGCGTTTTAGGGCCTAAAAGCGCCCACCTGTAGTGCCATGTATTCATGTAGGTATTAACGACTTCCAGTCAAGGAGGGTTGGGGACGCAACCCGCTTGATTTTTTGTTTCAATGATTACCCTTTGGAAAAACAAATTTGGTAACCGCTAAGCCTGCAATGATAGGTTTGTATTGCTTTTGTCGGGGCAGTACATATACGAGGACGATGGCAAAGCGGACAAGGGATACTCCTCCCACTGGTACCCGTGCTGGTCGTGTGCGCCGCACTTATCCGCAGCCGGTACGGTATTGCGTGTTTTGCCAATTTCTTTCAATTCATAGGTTTGCGCTAGTTTGTTTGTTTCTCGTACTTGATAGCTGAAGTGGGTCTGACATGTGCTCTGTTTGGTATAGGCGACGGCTGATGCTGCTGGTGGTGGTGGTGGTGGTGATGGTGCCGGGCGTACGTGGTGGTGGCGGTCGGCGTGGTGGTGGCAGCGGCCCGGCACCTGCGGTAAGCCAACTCCCTGACTCCATGCTGACTTCTCCTACACAACTATGGCAGAATTGACAGTTAAAACTGGATGGACGGAGGAAAACCCTTATATCATCTCCGACCACGGGATAGTGTGGGCTGAATTTAAGCTCCCTCAAAACGACACCGAACCGGAGATTTCTACCGATACAACTTTGCCAACACCTAGATTTAATGGTACCAAGAAAACCACACATGATGAGTACCCAGGGTACCCAATCAGAATGACAAACAAAAATAAGGATACAAAAAGGAAAATAAACAAGAAAGATATTGTAGGACTCCTCGAAGCAAACGGATACAGCACAAATGAACTTGTGCACGCGTGCATCAATAAAAACAAAGCTAGAGCCGCTATCAGCACCATCAAGGGTGACACCACTGATCTCGATCTTAGACGGGATAATACAGACGGCAGCCCCATAACAGTGAACAAGCTCATAGCAAAAAATGAAAAGACAGACAGCATGGAACAATGTCTAAAATGGCACAACAAACCCAAGGAATGGTGGATTCACCTTAATAGCCCATGGCATGCAGCTCACTTACTCTCTAGAGGAAAGGGGATGCCAGAAGGTGGCCTCAACTTAGGTCATAACGTCAAAGATAACATTTGGCATATAGGTTCACCTCATCTACTAAATAGGAAAGATGTAAATGCCTATCTCAAGCGACACCTTTCATTCAGCTCACTGGAAGTTAAGAAAATCACGAAATCTAGCACAGATGATTACATGACCTGCTGGGATATCCTTCTACAACCCCATATGCCCGCTAAATTCTGGAGCCTGTACGGATCTGAGATGCATTCGGAAAAAATAGACTGCACAGCCCATTTATTCCAATACGCTACAGGCTGGGTGTCTTACACTGAAAGACTACATAGTACACTCGAAATGGAAAATGGTTTGGAAGCAGCTAGAAACGACGACACTGGCCTCAAGGAAATGCAACCTGACGCGACATGGGATACCCTGCACAAATTGGCACATCAGGCGGCAAGTGACGCCTTTGGCACCAAGAATCTGAACAAAACTGGGAGGTCCGAAAGACCATCCGCAGTATCTAACTATATATACAAATGGCTAAACACAGTACGCCGCATCATCAAATATTTGGACACAATAACTCATGTTAGTAACATCCCAAAGCAAGCCAAAAAGGCTGCCCGCACACTACCGTTTGCCTTGCTCCAACCCAAACATAATGAAGCAGCAGCCACATGGAGACTACGATTACATGAAAATTGTGTAATAATCAGAAATGCTTTTCAAAAAAGCAGAGACACATACATTGAACGACGCAAACTTCGAGAAAAGGAAGCCCTGCAGCATCTTTTCTCAACTAACCTTTCGAGGTTTCTAGACACAGTCATGGGAACGATGAAACCTACTGAAAAAGGTGCAGCCGCAACCCCAGGTAGTGATGGAAAGATACCTGAGACAAGATCAGAAAGACTAAACACAACACTAGATGAATACAAAAATAAAAAATTATTTTCTACTAACCCGAATGAGCCAGATGAACTCCCACAGTGGCTCACTGACATTCTCAAGGATAGCCCTAAAATCCCCGATACGGCCGCCGCAAGACTATTGGCAGAAATCACGCACAAAGAACTCCAACAAGCATACTCGGACTGTGGTATCTCTACAGCACCAGGACCCTCAGGGATGAGATACTCGCAGTGGATCAAGGGCCCAGAGAATTTTCAAGAAGTTACTGTCTCACTTTTTAACCACATTCTTATAACTGGGAGATTTCCTAAGAGTGCAAAATCTGGAGTCATCCTTCCAATCCCTAAAAATCCCTCTGCACCATGTACCATAGATAATTCCAGACCCCTCACAATGTTGGAAACGGGTCTCAAACTATTTAATACAATAATTGCTAACCGTCTCAAAACAATACTCAACACCCACCCCATTCTCTTTCCCATTCAAGATGCCTTTCTTCCGAATAAAAACATAGATGACTCACTCCAAATTTTGAATGAAGTAATTTCGGATGCCAATAGATACGACAAAGACCTCCACGTAGTTTACCTGGACCTCAAACAAGCATTTGACAGAGCTGAATTCTGGATGAGCAATTTAGCGCTCAGAAAGTTAGGACTCCCATCACAAATAATTAACATCATCTCAGACATCACCAATGATGCCTCTAGAATGGTACTTACTGAGGAAGGCCTCACAGATGAATGGTCCCTCGAATGTGGAGTTCCTCAGGGAGAAGTTTTGAGCCCACTAAGGTTTGTAGCCATTATGGATATCCTGGCAATTTGGTTAGCAAAACGAGCAAACGGTGCAAACCCGACAGGAACCACATATGGATACGAACTCAACTCGGAGCGCCATAGACCAGACAAACCAGGAAATAATGTTATTCCTCCCTCTCAAAACTTATTAGAAAAGGACACCCCTTTAAATATCTTTGCACGGTTCTTCTGTGATGACATCATGCTCGTGGGGAAAACTAAAGACGAAGTTCAAGACATGCTAGGTATAGTTAATGAATTTATGAGCTTCATCGGCATTCCCATCAATGTTAAGAAATCCAAATACTCTTACAGAAAGCGCATCAAATCCCAGGGCAAAATAGTAACACGATATGACCTGTCTGATGATTTACTCATCTCTGGGGGTCACCTGGAGCCCAATACCAATGACTCGAGTCCTTCCATTGATGCGAAATGGATACCCCCTGAGTCACCAGAATTTCTCGATTTCTCTAACAGCAAAGAGGTAAACAGATACCTCGGAGTATGGTTTGCACTAAATGGGGAATGGGACAAACAGGCGGAAATCCTTATCGACAGACTTAAATCCACTCTCACATAATCCATCCAACTGCAACACATGACTCTACACCAGCTAAGATATGTTATAAATGCGGTTGTAGTTCCGAGGATGGCGTACCCCCTTAAAGTTACCTCAGCGATTGCCAACTCCTCAAAGAATGTTGCAATTGAATTAGACAAAATGATAGCTTCGTTTATAATCAAATACCTGGGCTGCCCAGTTGACACTAACCACCAAATAATCTGGACGGCAGTTTGCCAGGGCGGGTACGGTATTGATAGTGTCTTCGATATTGTAACCGCGTCGTGTATTACTGAAACCATGAACACCCTGTGTTCTGCAGATGAACACGAATATTGGCAACACAACCACAAGGACCGTATCACTGACCCTCACCTTATCTCACTATACCGTAGAAACAGCAATTTATGGCTTAAAATAATAATTCAAAACATGAACAACGAAATGAGTAAAAATGTCATCTCGGGCTTTCCCTTATCACACTATGCAACCTATAGTCACACAAAAGACAAACGCTTTAACTGGTTCAGGCGTACAGGTCACATTATGGCAAAACTTGGATACGCTATCGACTCTAAAAATTACCCTGAAAATGAAGCGGGTGAAACCACATTAATCACCACCCTTCCCAGACAACTCTACATGTCGAGAAATGTTACCTCCGCAATTCAAAAATATAACCTCAAGCACACAGGTTCCTTTCTGACTCCCTGCGGTGGAATGTTAAAAAACTGGCAAGAAAGCAAAGGCTTTTTCAGGCTGAACGGTAATAGACCCCCTGGATGGCTAACCGAAATCGAAAAGGAAATGCTTCAAAACCCTGTAGGTTTGGACCCACAGGCCAGATATGTCAAGAAACAATATAGAGACAACATAGTACCCCCGGACACGGGTGAGTTTCATTGGAAAGGAAATGGTGACCGAGATTCCATCTCTCTTATTCACATTACCAATATTGACTTAGAGGCCATGTCAATACAATACATAGAATACAGTAACAATGCCAAAAACCCTAATGTCTTTGTCAGAATCGAAGGAACCAACAATTTTCAATACGACTTTGAATATAGCATCACCGATGACGGTTGCATCCTAATTCCAGCAGGTTCCATTTTCGAATATAATGACCATATGGACCCGCCCTCTTCTGTCCTTGCTAAAGTCAGTGATATTAACTCACACTATGATTACATCTCAGACAGACAATATGAGACCATTATTGCCAGAATGAAAAACAAAACTGCGGAAGAAGAAAGTGAATACAGCTGCCCTAGCGACTCAGAAGAAGAATCTACCCCCTTCGCCGAAAAGAGCAAACAAATGGAGGATTATGATATGGCAAGCGATGGTTCCCTATTCGCCGGTAAAAAATCAGCATGCAGTGGTGCAGCATATGCCATAAAAAACTTTGACAACGGAATGCCACTTGTTCGGAAGATGAATATCCCCCCCTCAAGAACTTTCGCCGCACCGGGGCTTCTTATCAAGGAAGATATCCAAAACCCTAGTAGTACATCTGCTGAAATTGCGGGACTGAGATTCTTACTCACAGAACAAAAAGAGAATCTCCTCAAATCCATGACTCCAATGGTACATGCCATTGACTCCATGGCCGCAATATCTGCTGTAACAAAGGATGGCAGATCCATGAGTGCTCGGGACAAACTACGTGAAGCTAATCGCAGAGATGTGCAGGCTGTTCGCCTACTGTTAGAAGAACTTGGCTTCTACAGTGAAGGAGACCACAGTAAAATCATCCTTAAATGGATTAGGGGTCACAATAATGACAAAGTCCATGACAGAGTGGACCGTACTGCTAAAAGAGCCTCATTCAGAGGGGGTTGCTCAGACATCTCCCGCTACGACCCTGCCGAGAAACTGCCCTTCTCATTATTCTTTTTCGAGGTCCCTATTTTAGGCGATATCCGTAGTCACATTAGAAGAATTCAACGTCTATCACACTATCATAATTGGAGAACTCTACAGTCTCAAGGGAAGTACTTGAGAATGCTTAACGAGAATAACGCCGCCCCCACTAAAGATATTTCCAAAATAACACCTAAAGCTTTCACCGCTTCTGGAAGCAGAGAACTCCTGGGTCTCCAAGCCTCTCCAGCACGTTTATTTAAACTGGGGGAAATCGGGACTGAAAACTGCCCCTACTGCCAACAGAATACAAAATGCACCTTCGAACACATCCAACTTGAATGCTCGGGACATAATAATAGTTTGCATAGTCTTAGAACAACCCAAGATGGCGAACTAAGGAAAATCATTGCTGAAGAAATCTCAGAAAAGCCCAAACTACTAAACCCTGGAAAAGGTACCACATACATCAAAACAGAGCCATCGAAACTTTTTCCACTTGCTGACCTAAGACAAGAAATGAAGGAGGAATTATACTTACACGCTCTCCCGGAAGCTAGCATGTACCGACCATCAAGTTCAAAAAAGAATACCATTGCTGTGACCGCTAAACCTGAAGTGGACCATGTCACGGGGACAATTAAATATCCCGAACTCCAATATGTCCAAAAGAAAGAGTTTTGGAAACTTTTGGCCTGGCACCGCCTTTCCGACAAAGCAGTTCCATGCTCACTTGCGGAGTACTCGAATAGGGCACACGATATTCACGAAGCACTCAATGCATGTAAGTTTGAATCGGGGGATCCTAATGGCTACTATCCCGAGGTTGGGTCCTCTCACAAGGACCGAAGTAAAATGCGGCTCTTGCACGGATATTTACCTTACGACGATGTTACCCGCACATTTTAACATCATTTATGAGTCAAAACAATAGTCGAACATGTCGGATGGATTGGTTGCTCGATATCGGTCGTCATTAGACACGTGTGCTTTAGGTGTATAATTTAATTCAAAATTAATTAAAAAAACCCGGTCCTCTCACAAGGACCGGACTCCCCAACACCCTTTGGACCCACTAGATGGCCTCTGGAGGGCATATATTCTTGCACACTTCGACTTTGGGACTTAATGTTGATGTGTGAACCGCACAAGCCCTTGGTTTTGCACTTTACCATTTTGAGGGCACGTCGCATAAGGCACCGCCCTCAAAATATTAGAGACGGCGGTATTTGTGCGTGATTTATTTTGATATGTGATAGGGTGGAGCTATGAACCAATGCCACAAAAATGATTGGATGCCATAGATACACTTTCTAAAAGATTTCATATGTATATACATTCAGTTGGGAAGCGGTAGCCATGTGCTATAAACCATACATGTGTTTTTGTGGACTACCTTTGAATTGTAAGTAAGAAGGCAAACTTCATCAAAATAACGAACAGTTAGGGTTTGTCAAGTGTAGGGTAGATGTTTAGCCGCAAATTACAACCAATAGGGGTATGCCACCACTCTCAAGCACTAACCCATTATTTGCGGTAATGTTTGGGCTCAATTTGATGACTTATTGGGGTTGGTTGACGATGTTATCCGTCTTTTAAAAAATCATGAGTGAGTGTCATGCTTTTTACCCTCCTTGTGAAATTTGCTGGATTTGGCACAGTGACACCTAAAATATGTCACCTGCTTCATCCTAGAGTAGTCTGGGTGACCGTCACTCGTAGGCCGAAACCTAATCCCTGAACTTAAAGTCAGGTATATGTTTATCTCTTTTATCTTATCAATCCGACCGTTCTGATATCGAAACCCTATATTGGGGTATAACGACAAATAGATATATATCGGCCCTGTATATCTAGCAGGTTTTGGTTCGCACCATCGCTTTTACACTGCTTCTACTATGAGTGGCTAAACGCCGACGCTTGGGATGGAGTGAGCGGTCGCTAGGGAGGCACACGCGGTTCAGTGGTATGGCCTAGGCAGCTTGGTTGATTGAGCGGCTTCGCGGACGGTGCACTTGGGCATTTTACGAGTTGATTTTACGTTGGCTGGATTTTGCCGTACTTCCGGTCGATATCACACCGTTTGCGGTACCCGGGAATCCTTTAAGTCCACACGACTTCATCGAGTTCTTCGTCCTTATCCGCAAGTTTACGCTCTCGACGACCACCACCTCTTGGCCGCCACCACCGCGACCGCTTCCCGATCACACCCGCTTGCTCCACCCCTGTTGTCATTTCATCATGGTTACCACCAGATCAACTTCGAGCGCTCCTCTGCGGAGGAGGGACCTAGCGACCATTTTCGACCAAGCTGCTGCCCGATATGCGGCCACTCCAGGGACTCCGACGGCGACCGTCCCTCCAGCGTCTGGACCCCCTGCGGCATTCGTGGCAGCTGTCCGTACTCTGATCCGCACCAGGCACGACGAGAAGGCCGCCAAGTTTGTCGCCAAGAAGTGCTTCGGTATGAAGGACGAGCGCTTCCATGGCAACGAGAAGAACGTGCACGTCATCTTTACCCGCATGGTGGCTGCTCTTCGCGAAGCTTTCGTGGCCGAGGACGAGCAGCTGGACGACCTCTTTATACTCGACGACGCCAGCATCACGGTGCGAGAGGAGAGCAATCAGCTCCTCTTCTCCACTCTTGAGCTCCTCGTGCATCCTTCCAGTCCTGCTTCGGACTGGTTGGAGAGCTCTGCTCAGACGTTTCCCGCGGATGGGAAACGTGTTCTGCTCGAGTTTGCACGTATCTAAACTGCTTCATGCCGACGCACCCTTTCAGGGGACGTCGGACTTGCTGGCAGTTGAACTGGGCTACGGCATGGACCCCAACGACTCGATCATGGACTTCAACGCCGCGCTCGCCGCCGCAAAGCGCAAGAACACCCTGGACGAGGACGACGTCAAAGGGCAGTTCATTCAGGCCATGGACGCCGACTACTACAGGCCTGTGGTGTCGAGGCTCCTGCTGCACGACCAGCGGGCGGCGGTGTCCCTGTTGACCGTTCAGCAGTGGGCCCGCGAGTGTCATGCGGCTCACGTGCGGGCTGGCACGGCTTCGCCGAAGTCGGCTGCGGTTGGCAGCCACATGTTGCCTGCGAGGTTTGGCGACCCGCCGAGCGGACACACTTCCGCGGACGCCGACGTGATGGAGATCCTCCTCGCGTTACGCAAGGAGGTGCGCGTTCTCTCCGACAAGGTCAACGGGAAAGGCTTCACTCCCCGCGCGGAGAAGCCTCACAACCCACGCGCAGGGTTGAAGTACCGCTTCGCGGCCTCTCCGCTCCCGGAGGGGAATTACTCGCAGGGGAATTCGAAGCTTGTGGCGTTTCATCGTGGGACTGGACAGGCGATCCCGCTTTGCCAACACTCGACGTGCACGTCGGCGCAGGCTAGGCATTGGCACCGCGACTGCCCGCACGGCGGTCCGCGTGCGGAGAAGACAGCTGCTGGGGCGCATTCTTTCGCGGTTCAGGAGGTGGAAGGCGACTTCTACGCCGCTGCCTTCCAGCACGCCATCGACAACAACGACACCGACCGCTTCGACGCGCTATGCTTCTTGGCGGGCGGCAAGCCCGTAATGCTCGAGGATCTCTCCGCCGCCTCCTTCTGTGTGGACGACACCGTTGAGACTCACGCCATCGACGAGTATCTGGAGTGCTGCCAACCCGCTGACACCCGCTTCGGGGTCTGCGCGGTTGGTGGTGCCATGCACGTCAACAACTTCCAAGTCCACGACAAGATCCCGGACGACGCTCTGGACGTGCCGCCACCGCCAGCGCCGCCTGCCGCTCCGCAGTCGGTGGTGTCCGACGAGGGCATGTACCCCGTCAGCGCGCTGCACGCCCACGAGCCAGACACGTCCTTCATGGACAAGTTCGCGGTGCGGCTTGAACTCACTGACCCTAACCCGCCTCTCGCGATGCATTGCATGGGGCCCGTGGCACCCGTTGATTCAGTTTCGGTGACTGAGGAAGAGTCCGAGGATGACGACGAGGGTGATCCGCCGCCGCGGCAGGCTCTTGGCTGCGGCAGACCGCCGTTGGGCTTTGGGTACTCTGCCCTCGTGTCTCTCGCAGTCTGCCTGATGCTTGTGATTTGTGCGACTGCCGCGCCTTCAAGTGCTTGCTCCGCGCCAACATCTTCGGCGACAGGGCGCATCGGCGACGAGGTCGGTGGTGCTGGTGAGCTGACGCCCACCGCCATCCCGCCGGATCTCTACTGGCAGCCGGAGGGCTGGTACCACGGCTGGTACCGTACTACGTACGGGTACGGGTGGACGTGGCTCCCAGGCCCCCCGCAACCGCCTGAGGCAGCTCCGATTATTACTGCGCCGCCCTCACCGGGTGGTGCTCCGCCATCGCCGGACTACGAGCCACCCGCCTGGGACGGTGGAGACGGGGATGCACTCTCTTCCTCGATTCGGCACAGGACCGGACCGGCTGCACCCGGTGTGACTGCCTGCGGCAACATCGGCGCTCCTTCATTTCTCTCAATTTGCTCTACGCATGATTTAACGAACAGTGGTACCAGCTCTCCTGGGCGCTGTGACAGTGGTACCGGCTCTCCCGGGCGCTGTGGAAGTGGCTAGTGCTGACGTGATTGAGATTAACCTGCCTTCAGTTTGAGATGCTGTAGGTGCAGGTCGCCCCAAGATGGGCTCTGTTTCGGGTTTTCAGTGTATCGGAATTCGGCAGTAGAAAGTAGTAGCACAGCTGCTGCACTGCCTGTTCGGGAGAGGGGGCCTGGCCAGTATGAGCACAGTGCCTCCTGACCCACTAGCACTGACTTTTCTGCCTCTCGGTAGGCATTTGTTTCCTGTTTCGGCTACCTAGTTTGGTCCCCACACTAGGTGGTGTGCTGGATTTGGCACAGTGACACCCAAAATATGTCACCTGCCTCATCCTAGAGTAGTCTGGGTGACCGTCACTCGTAGGCCGAAACCTAATCCCTGAACTTAAAGTCAGGTATATGTTTATCTCTTTTATCTTATCAATCCGACCGTTCTGATATCGAAACCCTATATTGGGGTATAACGACAAATAGATATATATATATCGGCCCTGTATATCTAGCAAAATTTGAAACCTGAAAAGTGAAGGAGGGTCCATGCAAATGCGACTAGTATAGACACGCCACATAAAATTTCAGCCAATGGGGCATTAGGCGACTCACTTTAGGTCACAATAAGACTGCCATATGGAGGGTAGCGTGTCTTGAATGCAATAGGACAGCGAAAAAAAATCCCGCAACTTCGGTCCTTGTGAGAGGACCGAAAGCGATTTGGGTCCTCTCACAAGGACCGCGGGATAGTAGCCACTAAAACTGCTATGCAATCAGAAGAAGCCTCTTAGATATTTTGGTGGATGACAGGAATCTTGACAAAAACGGCTGTGAACTCTTCTCCAACCCACTAAATGCCCATCCTAGAATTCACTCTAGAAGATGCATACCCACCACAAGAATGAAAAAAGCCCTCACGCCCTTCTGCCATCATGGGAAAATTGGCTTTGATGGTCTCGCTTGGGATGCCTACGTTGATCCGATAACAGGCATCGGCAGAATCGTTTATGGAAACCCCCCCTTTGATGGGAAAGAAAAGGGCAAATCTTCGGCGGTTATGACTACCTTGGAAATGGGACATAAAGCGGCCAACACCGTCCCCGGATTTTCAGGAACATGGATTCTTCCGCTGTCTCCCAAAAACCAAAAAAGATGGTTCGACAAAGGTTTTAAGCTTGTTTTCAGATTCCCGCATAACACTATTCCATTTATCCCACATGGCTATTGGACGGGTGATGACCCCTACGTTCTCCCAGGTGGTGGATGCTATAAGGATGACTTTTCGGATGTTGTTATCATAGCTATAGACAGTGCACCCAGTGATACTCAACCAGTCTTTGACTGGAGGCCTACACAGAAAAAGATTGCCAGATGGTTCCTCAACGTCCTTCCTAAGTCCAAAGTCACGAAGAAGAGGCTAGAATACACAGGAGTCAGCTCTGATATTTGGGATGAAGTTCTGAACGAAAGCGTCAAAGTACTTCCTTCTTCGCTTTGCCCATGGCCCACTCAAGACCCCCCTTATCATCAGAGTGATATTGAGCCTTATTATGGTGGTCACCATGACACGACAATCACCAACGCAAATTCCAAGCCCTTCATAAACACCGTTAAATGGCCCAAAGTTCTCACACTCATGGGATACCTCCCTCCTCTTTTTGGTACTGTCCTCAACACGATAGGTGTTCCCCGTGGCAAGATTAAACCTCTTCTTAAAAAACTATCAAGAATTTGTAGACAACACACCAAAAATAGGCGAGACGTGTTTCTGTTAAACACCACCACCACCTTAAACACTGACCCGCATACAGTTGACATCTCGAGCAGTGAAGCCATGACAGAAACAGAAGCTGTGCTACAATCAAACGACTTTCTTCAAACCCTCCTGCAATAATTCTCAAAAATTTGCAATAAAAGATGGTCCCGTGTCCCCAAGGGGAGGGGTCACCTCCCCTCCCCGCCACCCCCTCTCCCCCGGCCCACCTCGACCCCTCCTCAACGTCTCCAAAAACCCCCTTAATTCTCCGACTTCTCTCCCCACCGCCCAGATTCAGCCACCCCTCCACTCACCCGGCCATGGCTGCTTCTCCATCTTCTAGAGTTTTTTGCCTAGCACTTAGCTTTTTCTCTAGATGACACCCTGCTGAAAAGTGGGTTGAGCCCCTTTGTGGGCGCGCTATAGCAGAGGGAGTAGCCCCTGGTGTTTTCACTAGCCTGCTTTGCAGGGATACCGCACTCTCAGGACTTTGTCCCCTTTGCTAGCGTAAATGTTTTATTATTATTATTAACCTGAAGTGAACGTCGTAGAGATAAATGCAAAATGGTGAATTCTGAATCGATCAATTAGGGTTTTCAACTTTTGGAGTCAATTTTTGGTTGCCACGCATCTCGCATGTCGGCCAACATTATACATTCGGACGGGAGTCTGTGACAGTCTTCACATCGTAACTCTCTTGGCCCCAGATTACCAGAATTTTCCGAGTACGAAATAGCATCATGGACACTGAATCAAGCACGGTCGTCCTGCATATATACGATTTAAGGTCTTTATTCCCGACAGTTGTCGAATTTCGTTTTAAGGGATGAGATTTTGTGGAGCAGTGATTGACTGCTTGTTTTCTCGTGGCAAACAGCCAAGGAATGGCCAAGGCACTGTCGATGCCTCTCCTGGGAAAGCAGGTGAGAAATTCTATCCGCTATATGATATATGATATATCATAATTTTGTTCTTAGGTGCGTAATTGCACTCGAAAGTGTGCGGAGTGGTATATTGGGCTCGACGACGGCTGGTTCACAAAACGTCGCTCTGACGCCCTCCTCAGTCGTCCACCGGAGATCTTGTTATATTTCTGTGTCGCAGATAGACGGTGTTTGGCATACAGCGATAGTGGTCTACGGCCGCGAATATTTCTTCGGAGGTGGAATTCAGGTTGCACATGAAACACAATCATCTTACTCGCTTTCCACCTGAACTCGAAAGTTCTGTAGTACGGAAGTTCTGCAGTGGAATATTCTTTCTTGATGAACGAAAGTCTCTGCTATTTTGTGAATTATCCTGAACCAATCTCTCCCTTTATTTTCTTTACCAACTCTTGAGAAACGCATCAATCGTTCGTTTATTCAATGTCCTGCATGGCATGTGTATGTGCAGAGCGCACGACCCTCATCGACGGCTTATGGAAAACCTATTGAAATCGTGCAGGTAATTTCTCTCGTTTTGTAACCCGGGAAGTGCTGTCGACGATAGTCGCTCGTCGTTGCAAAGATCCCCGACGCTTGTTTCCTGCGTCGTTGAGAGTTGTCTTTTTAACTGGTACACTCCGTGTAAGAAGGTGCTTGCGTTTCTTAACAAGTTCACCTCCTAGCCTGCAACTCGCGTCGTTTCCGGACGTAAGTCGTGTCGATTTTTTTGTTAGAAGTTTTACGTTCTGATAGCGTTGGTCTTGCTGGCTTAGATGGGCACCACTCATATTCCTCTTGACCTCATGACCGACTTCTTGCGCGACCTGGAGCCAAGATTCAACATGAATACCTACAGCCTTCTCAGCAACAACTGCAACAAGTGCGCATATGCTATACTTCCCACGATGTGTATCAGTTGGGTAAGAAAAAATATTAGTGCGCAACGCTGAAGGGACAAGCTCTCGGAGGTGTTGGAACTGTGTAGTTTTCCTAAGACCCCGTGCTTGCGCGACAGCAATGGCAACAGCACCCCGACACCTCGCAGGTCTCAAGGCCTTGTACGAGAGGCAGCCGCCACTCACTAGCCCAGTACTAGAAACGAACACCACGGGGCCTTCAAATGGTTTCACTGCCGTGTTCAACAGTGTTCAATAGTCTGTATATTCGCTTTGATTTGAACTTCCTCATCGCAGGCTTCCCTCAAGGGTCCGAATCTCCATGAGGGTGTTGGTAAGATGGGTTGTGTTATGTGACTCTTTAGTTTTTCCGAAGAGCTGGCGCAGTTCTTAACGGGCAGCAGCATCCCCGCACACATCACCGGGCTCCCCGCAGACGTGCGCACCTCCCGACACATGATCCCGGATTCCCAAAGCATGTTCTTTACCCGGCTGGTTGCCTTGCCACCTGCCGGCTTGCTATCTTAGACTGGCACCTCAGGCGTGCAGCCTGCTTACACCGCAATGCGTGATCTCTTGTGCGACATAAAAGAGTCTGGGCGCGAAGCGACGAGGGCAACGAGGGCATCAGAATCGTTCCCTCAATTTCACTTGTCAAAATTCTCGTTTTGCCGCAGGTCCTTGAGACGCCCTTGGGAGCCATGCTAGGGCCGATGCTCTCACAGGTGCGTGCAGCTGAGGCAAACCGCACTGTTCCCTCTCCTCACTGGTGTTGCTGGAAAGATGCAGGGCTGCAGGCCTTGCCAGTGCGAGATACACACCTGGGGTTAACCACTTATTGCCTTCCGTTCAATATCTCGGGCGGGGCCAGCTGGGAGACGGTGGTCGGGCGGGGGCAGCTGGGAGACGGTGGTCGGGCGGGGCCAGCTGGGAGACGGTGGTCGGGCGGGGGCAGCTGGGGAGATGTGGTCGGGCGGGCCAGCTGGGAGACGGTGGTCGGGCCAGCTAGACGGTGGTTCGGGCGGCTGCTGGGCTGGGAGACGGTGGCTGGGCGGGAAGAAGCTAAGACGGTGGTCGAAGGCAATGGGCCAGCTGGGAGACGGGTCATGGGGCAGCTGGGAGACGTGGTCTGGGCGGGGCAGCTGGAGACGGTGGCTCAAGTGGGTGCAGCTGGGAGACGGTGGCTCACGGGCCAGCCAGACGGGTGTGGCCTGGCGGGGGCAGCTGGGAGGCGGTGGTCGGGCGGGGGCAGCTGGGAGATCGTGGTCGGGCGGGCCAGCTGGGAGACGGTGGCCTGGCGGGGCCAGCTGGGAGACGTGGTCGGGCGGGCCAGCTGAGACGGTGGTCGGGCGGGCCAGCTGGGAGACGGTCGGGCGGGGCCAGCTGGGAGACGTGCACGGGCGGGGCCAGCTGGGAGATGTGGTCGGCGGGGCCAGCTGGGAGACGGTGGCTCGAAGTGGGGCCAGGAGACGGTGGTCGGGCGGGGCCAGCTGGGAGATCGTGGTCGGGCGGGCCAGCTGGGAGACGGTGGTCGGGCGGGGCCAGCCTGGGAGACGGTGGTCGGGCGGGGCCAAGCGGTGGGGAGACGATGCCGGGCGGGCCAGCTGGGACGGTGGTCGGGCGGGCCAGCTGGGACGATGCTCGGGCGGGGGCCAGCTGGGAGACGGTGGTCGGGCGGGGCCAGCTGGGAGACCGTGCTGGACCTGGAGAAAATTCTCTTTGGTGATGAGCTGTTGTTTGTGGCGGGAATCTGCTTTGACAGTTCGAGAGCCAAATGCGGTCGGGGGGCAACCCCTTCCAGCCTGGTGTGCCAACTCCATCCGCATCTTCCCCACCTGTAGGCGTTCCGCCGTTTCCTGTACAGGAGTCGGCAGCCCCTTCGACAGCCCCCGGGGTGCAGCCTTCTGCACCTAGTGGTCCAGCACAGGGTGCGCCTGCAGGGCTTGGGGGTGGCTTCGACCCGTTAAGAGCAGGCTCTCGAGTACCCAGTGCACAGCCCACCTCTGCCAAGCCTACCGCTGCATCACCAGGTTCCACTGCCACAGAAAATGTGACACTTCCAAGGGCTAACACCAAGCCTTCGCTGCCGCCATCTTCACCCTCACCTGAGAGCATTGCGAGGAATGACCTTCAAGCTCAGGTGACGATCCTGATGTGGCGCACCTGCCCCCTTGCCGGGAGGCTTCCATCTTGGAGTGGGAGAAGGGCACTTTCACGTAGATTAAGCGAACAAACGACTGAGTGCAAGGACTTAGGTTTCAGTCCCAAGGATATCCAGCAGAAACGGTAGAAATGTTTGATTCCCTTGCATCTCCCACTTGATAGAGTGTCTTAACTGGGGTCATGGAACATGTATAGACAACCTCCCGGAGTACTTAGTTCATATCTTCTCACCAGCAAGATGAATCTCTATCCCATCTTCATCGCATTCGCACCTTGTAGGGCACTCAGGTAATCGTGCTATAGAGTTGGCTTCCCCCCCCGCTTGAACATCCGTGTCTCCTTTCCGTCACTATGCTGATTCCGTATACCTTTGCATTGCTCCCAAATCTTTCTCGTGGGTGGGAGTATGGGCACCCCAGGTCAAAGCCGAATTCACCAAGATTATGGCAGAGGGTGGATGGGATGCAAATGAGGTGCCGGCAGACTTTACAAAGCTTTTTCCTGCTTTCTTGCTCTTCGCCTGTAGCACAGTGGTATACGGAACCTTCCACTCATCTTTGCATTGTCATGCTTCAGGGCTAATTTCGGTGTTGTGTTAGTTTAGTGCATATTTTGGTGCATGATCTACGTTTGGAATTGCTTGGCACTCATTTTGGAGGGGCATTATACATCAGGCTGCAGCAGAGGCTTTAAGGCGCGTGACATGCAAGGCAGCACCAAGATGACCCTGACCACACTATTTATTTATCACTGAACGAACACGATTGTGGGTCTTGGGATCCAAATGCAACTCAAAGAAAGGTTTTATTTCCTAGTAATGTGCCATCGTTTCTCGTCGTTCAGCACAGAATTGAACAGCACCCTTCTATCCGACTTGAAGAAGTTGCTTGGTGTGGGCCGACACATCCTTCTTGCTACAACAATATTTTGTATATTCGATTTCCTTGTGCAAGTGCATGTGTTGACTGCAATATCAGCTTAAGCAAAGCACAAAGCGGGGGAACATGATTATTTATGGCAAAGGTTGTGTAAGCGCAGATCCAGTGGGCCACAACGCCATGCTTGCTTTTAGGTCATGCTGGTCCTAATCAGTTATACATCCGTGGTTGCATTACTTGTCGCAATGAGGTCATGGCAGATAGCAAAGTTTCAAGCAATGAGTGCGTGCATTAAATAGTTAGCCATATTCATCTTCAACCAGTCTGAAAGTCCAGTGTTGAGTGTTGGGTGCACGACGTAGTGAGACGTGAGTAGGGAATTCTTTCTGAATAAAGGTCGACAGTTAAGAGAAAGTTACTGAGTTCTGGCCGGCAGCCTTCCGTTCCGGGAGTCCCGGCGTGATGTAGGCCGCCTGCGCTAGACTCCTAGGTGTGAATTATATCGGGGGGGGGTGTGTCGCTTGCATCAGTCTTTGTCCGTTCTGGGTTTAGGCTTTCCGTAGAAAAGTCATCAGCAGGTTGGCGCATTAAAAGTAGTACATCGGAAATTAGGTCACGGGATGTCTCATTATGGCGGTCAGGCATCAGACGGTTCTCCCGTAAGCTGCATGCCCAGCTCGCGAATAGATGATATAGAGCAGCACGAATATTCAGTTCCCGACTTTAGGAGCGAGGGGGTTGCGCAACAAGGTGTATGGCGAGTAGTGGCAAAACTAGAAAATTGTTCTGTTTGGCAGATATTTTTGGGTTTGGATATTTCCAAATCCAAAATAGCGGCCAAACGTCCAAGAGCTTTCTATGATTGCTCGCCCACGAAACTTGCTGGGAGGTACATTTCAAAGTATATATATATTTTGTAGTTCCCCGAACCACAACGACCGAGATAACTTACGGGCGAAACAATCAATTATTATTATTTTCGTCCCGAAGGCATGGTATCGATATTGGTATGCTATTTTGATATATCCATGTATCATGACATACCGCTGCTCTTTATACGAGGAATAATCTGGGCAAATTACCATCATTGTCGTCAATCAAAGCTACGATTGTTGTGATGGCCATTGGTGGTCTAATCGCACCTGGCGAACACATAGATTCATAACCGATGATGCCGTATGATTACACGATGTCATCGTCGTCCGAAATTCTGGACTGTCTATGCCTACGGTACGTCGCATTGTCGATCGCACCTCGATGTATAAATTGAATCGTCAACGTGTCGAGCGACGATCGAGTCTGGAGTGTGTAATCGTAAACGAATAGTTTTTATCAACCTGGCGTGACGTGACGTGATATAACATAACATACCATACCATAACACAACACAACATGGCATGACATGACATATGCGTTGGCATGGTCCGCGACCTTTAGATCGACTAGCATAGCACTATCGATCGATGCCATTTTCTGACCATCAAAATTGATCGATCAGGAATCGAGAGAAAAAACGAAATCGACCAATTTCCAATCCGAAAAATCGGCTACATCAGAAAAATAGGCGACCTCAGGGGAAATCGGTATGCAGTCATGTCACGCCACCAGGTAGAGGTGGTCGGTCTACTCGTGCTGTCTTGCTTTCGCGAAAGCTTAAGTAAAGTTGTTTGCTGAGATATCAGTTACCAAAAATTGATATAGATATGTCTCGGAATCGGCATGGGCTTTGGAGCAGTTTTTATTGGTACAAAGGTGCGCGCATCATGCTCAGATTCCCAGGATTCTTTGTTATAACCAATGCGATTTAGAGTGGTCGTCATCACGAAACACGTGGGATCGATTTCAAACCTTGTAGCTCCGTACTCTTGACGGTGTTTTTTTTTAGGATGCACGGTCCCATCGGATGCCTCTGTGTTTGGTCCACACGGCAAGTACGGTGTGGTCAACAAGGGCCGATGTTTAATCGATAATAAGATGCGAGCGGATGCGCCAACACCGTATATCAAAGGACGCCATCCACGAGTTTCTTGGTGCACGCGCGTACTCTATATAGTTATCAAATCGATCTATCGGATTATCAAAATTTCGGTTGAAAATGATTCATCGATATGCAGTATAGATACAAGATGATACCAGCAAATCGGGATCGATTTAGGAACATATAAAATCGAAACCGGTCAAGTTTGAATGAAGGAAATTAAGGACAAACGGAATCGAGCGATTAATGGAGTAAGAAATCGTCATCGATCGATTTATGCACGCAAAACTTACAAGTCTCGATCGAAATGCCCGTTTCTCGATCGAAATGCCCCGAACCGACACAGTGCTCTGCGCATCCAGCATGTCAGGGCACATCATGATACTCCGCACAACTGGGGTCCAATGAGTATGCACATATTCGCCTCCATTCATGCAGAATGTCTCCGCCTTCAATCGTACCGGATCTTCTCCTGCTGCAATAACGCAGATCTTATACTCCTGCAATCATATAAGCAAGACATTTCCTGCAATAAAAAAAATGCGTGCCCCAATCGTTCGTTCATGTGAATGACCGATTATTCCTCAGCCATCATTGATCCAAGTTCCACATTCGGATCTACATATAGTATTCACTCTGGCTTACCACCACGCATTGTGCGATATGTGCCAAGCAACAGAGGCATCCACATTCGGATCTATCACTCGGATACTATGCACCCCATATAGTCGTAGCGAGTATCCATGATACCACATACGGGATGGGGTTGATTCGGGGGGGAAAATGATATAAAAGTGCCAAAAAACCTGTTTATATTTATGCAGCTGACTGTGATAACACCAGGATGATCTCATTGAGGGTTTGGGGTTTGTGAGATGGCACAGTTAAATGCGAATACAGTCCTGGGATGAATTCATAAGAAGGGGCTGCGTGTGACTCTACATACCGCCGACGACCAGACTTTCACCGTGACGGACACACAAATCCACTGGAGCCGAAATACGACAGTGGGCAATCTAAAACTACCAAGCCCTTTTGGACAAAGCTGCTGAGGGCCCTGCCCAATCTAGCAGGTCTGTCTCACATCGTCTAGTGAAAGAATGTCATACTAAAGAAACAAAGGTCACCCATTGGAACATATTATTGATCAACCTTATATAGCCACTTTCGAGTCGGATAAACCGAGGTCGAATCAAAGGGTGGTCGGACAGGAAGCCATCCCAGTCTGATGGCTCACGCATATCAAAAGCATAATTATCAGATTGCCAACTTGCTTGTGCAGGACGATGTGCAGTGATTGATAAATCACAATAGATACTTATGCTCGCAATATTTGCCATTCTATCCCGTGATACCTTGATGGCATACTTATGATTTCCCTAACTCTAGAGCATTCCAACCACATGCAAAGCATCATAGTAATGGGTGATGTTGTGTGGAGGGCATGCCAGCAGTCTCATACAGATAGAGCAATGCACCCAATGCCCTCCAGCTATCCGTGTACATAGCTTGTTGCAGGTGGAACCTCATGCACGCCGGGAAAGACAAAGGGACAAACTGCAGAATATCGCAAAACCAAGTGTCCAGGCCAAGCTACCATCACCTGCTTCAAGGCCTGTACAGCACCCACGGGAGCACTTCAGCCACCAGTTGATAGAAGTAAGTTAGCATTCCATCAGAGTTCCGCGCACTTTCGCAAGATTTGCAACAGGAATTGGGAGTGGGCACAACCAATGCCGTTCAACCAAGGATTAGACACACACCCGGTGGATCTTCATCCGACAATGGATTCGCTGAACACGCGTCTCTCTTGAAGGCTAGTACCTGCTAAACTCCGACGTCTCAACACTAGGAAACACAATAGCCTACCAAAGTACTGCAATGTCGTTAGAGTCGTAGCCAACTTTGGAGATCTGATGGGAAATTAACAGCCAGCAATAGCACATAACAAGATGGAGACTAAAATCACCGGAAAAACTTGAGGTTCTTCCAGTCATTCTTGGCAAGGGAGCATTCGGGCAATTCCTGATTTCAGTCCAAACTCTTGTCTATTTGTGTTGTGCTCTCACATAGCTTCAATGGTCCTTTGATATCTCGTGTTTCATCAAATTGCCCCCAAAAAAAAATCAGATACGGTCTCGAGTTTCATCAAATTGCCCAAAGAAAAATGATCAGATACGGTCTCGTGTTTCATCAAATTGCCCAATGAAAAATGATCAGATACGGTATAGGTCAAATTTGTGTGCTGTGATCGGGTCTTGTCTCTTGGCTTCCTCTCCGAGGGGATGTCGCAGTTGTGCTGTACCAATCTTTGGTGCTGCTGCACAGATCACGTTGTGGGTGACGGGATCTTTTTGAAGTAAAGAGGTGGCAGTAAAAACAGCATGCTAGAGGCGGAGAGAGCTCAGCTTGCGACGAGCCAGGGCATTATCCTCGAAGGAAAGTTGAGCTTTGCTTTTTGGCCTTTCGGGTTCGGACCTGGGAACCGTTGGTCGCGTGCACACTCACTGTGACCTGCATTGATGTGACCTGCATTGGTCAAATACTCCGCCAGCGTCTAGACGAATGTCCAGCAGACATCCAAAATCAATAAAGCCATCCCGTGCAAATCAATCGTTTGCATTTTTGGCAACTTCAACAAGTAGGTAGGCCCCCGCAGGTAGATGATATCGTGATCTCATGAAGGCTGTCATCCCCTGCAGCTTTCGGTACATGTAAAGTCGTAAGCGCCTATGCCCTCAATCGCGCAAGCCATCAACATGTCTGCAGCTTTTGGCACAATCTAAGTCATAGGCGCCTATGCCCTCAATCCCGCAAGCCATCAACATGGCTGCAGCTTTTGGCACAATCTAAGTCAAAGGCGCCTATGCCCTCAATCGCGC